>JANTPZ010152204.1:0-12553 GCA_025593235.1 Vachellia pachyceras | reverse complement strand
TGGACTTTTTGTCCATAATTTGGAAGAGAACAAACCTTGCTTAGTCGGCACTACTCGCCCATCTAATTCAACCATCCAATAATTAATAGAATTTTATAAAAAAACAAATTTTCATGAATGAAATAATATAAAACATTTAATACAGCAATTTAGTTTTGTATTGTACTCTATGCTCTATGATATAACAGCTTCTTAACTAATATAAATAGATTAAGAAAATAAAATAAAACTTATCTTAAACAAATGTAAAATAATGTTTGCAAAATATCATTTCATAACAATATACTATTATACAGTGGCGGAGCCACGTTGGGATGAGGGTGGGCAATTGCCCCCCCTCAATTTTTCGGGGTATATGTAAATACTTGTTAGATTTTTATTTTGCACCCACTGATTTTTAATATTTGAACCCACTCAAATTATTTACACTTGTAAACTTGTTGTCATTGTTTGAAAATAAAAAATTGCCCCCACTGGTCCAGGGTCCTGGCTCCGCCACTGCTATTATATATCTTAAATAAATTAGTTTAAAGAAAATATTATATATATATATATATTCAAGTTCTTACTTCATTTCAACAATTTCATTAATATAATCCCAATTTTTTGTTTTACGCTACATTCATTAGCATTTAAATTCCTTTTTCGCTGCCGGTGACTTGAAATCTCTTTTAAATTAATATTTTAATTAATTGCATAAACAATCGTCATCCAACTCTTATATCATTAATCATGTGTCTAATTATGGTCCATAGAAAAAGATGGCCAGTTATGTATTATATATATTTGTATCGATACATAAAAACAATTCAAATAAAAAATACTCATAATAAGCTTCCCCTTTGTGTATATCCCATTTATTAAAATATTTTTTTTACATTATTATAATTGTTTTGATTGGATAAAATATGAACAGAAACGCCAAGAACGGTTTAGTAATAAAAAAATAATATGATAATATATCATAACTGGTGTTTGCTTTTTGAGAGGCCAGATCATGAATTTGTACGGTTATGGACCAATGGGATAAGCGTGACTGTGCAGCGGCGGATCCCACATGGTACTGGGCCCACAAGACAGACCGCCAAGCCATCTCAGGCCACAACTTTTGATGCCTCCCCCCAAAACATAAGCGTCCAAAAATTCTACCAAAAAAAGTATTGTTGCTCAGGGCTCCCCACGTGTCAACCATCTAATGGCCGGCTCTCACGAAAGATTTTAGCTATCCTAACCGACCAATCAGGATAAGACACGTATCTACGGCGCCCAACTCCAGCAGAGAAAGAAAATGGGAAGCGTGCCGCACGTTTGTATTAATGGGAAGAACCCACAAAGACTGTTTTGACCAAAAAAAAAAAGCATAATCATTAATAAGCTAACCCCCCCCAAAGTTATTGATTAGTCCACAAAATATTACTGTTAAGATATAATTATTTAAAATATTAAATAATCAGGCCATGCATTAGATTCGCGTTCTGTATCATATGTTAATAATTATAGTGCAATCAACAAATCAATAAAGGCTTAATTACTTGAATTGAAATTTACAAGAGTGACCCTCATCCCATTTGTATTTTGTAAATTGAATTTAAGATAATAATCAATCAGTGTAATGTGGTGTGTATTTGTATATGTTTTTATCTAAAAAAATCAATTGGTATAAAATCATTTGCGTTTAACTAAATGATAATTATTTCTCGTGTGTGTGTGTGTGTATGAAAGTCCACATTTTGGAAATACTCCGGTTTAGATTGATTTTATTAATATTATAACTGTCTTTGTAAATTAATTTTGAATGGTTGTGGTCAATTGAACTTGGACGCAGACAAATGTTAATTATTTATCGATGCATACATGGAACATGGTAATTCTGTATATAAGCGTGGCTTTCTGCTTTAAGCTCTAAGTAAACTTATAAATTAAAAATGCTTAAAGAGATATTTTAACCACGAAACTAATACTTAGAAGTATAGTCCGTGAATTTAGCAGAATTGATTCTTAATGTAACACTTCTATCTCATCAATCACCATCAAGAATATCACACACGACAGAAAAATATTCGTAGAATATGAATTAATGAGCAATTCAAGGTAGTTTTTTTTCGTGTCTTTTAATATATGCTTATCAACATATGTTTTATTTCACTTTTGTTTCTTCGTAAATCACATATCAGTTGTGAAGCAAGTGTGTGTGTGTGATTCATGCGTGTATGGAAATTATGTATCGTATAAATTGGGGTTGGGTGAGAAGTCGAAGTCAAAGTGACGGTAAAATCAGGTCACAAAATTAAATGATGTGCCCATTCTCTTTTAATCCAACCATTTCCTTTCCCTTTAAACACGTTGTGAAGCAAAAGCGACAACTTTATTAATTGTTAGCTATTTTACTATATATCCCATGTTATTATTCACAACATTTTATCAACATGGGTTAGATTTAGTGAAAAAAGATTAATTCCATCATAGTGTAGTAAACTAAAATTTAGATCCATGATAAAAAAATGTATTCCCATTTAGTATTTGAACAAGTGCCCATTTAGGAATGCGATAGAAAAGTACTTTTATATAAGTTAATGTAAATATGTGAAAAAGATTATCTCGTTTTGAAGAAAAACAATGTTGAATGTGCGTTTGACTTTTTAAAACGCTCTGATAAACAAACCTCAAGACCACTTTAAATTGGATCCTTAATGCTTACACAAATAACAGTAACATTGTGGATCATACGTTATATTGTTAAAAAAAGTTACTTGCATGATTTTTTACATTGCACCATGATTCTTCTAGTCTCATTATTTTCTCAAAAGAAGTTAAATTATGAATTAGTAGACGGGAATAACAACGTATAAAAACCTTGGGCAGCTGGTTTTCTTATTCTTAAAAAAGCCAAAGAAATTAAAGAAAGAAATGAAAGCCTTTTATATATATGATATATATATATATATATTCTTTTTTAAAGAATGAATGATATTACTTTGGATTATAAAATTTTGTCTCGATATTCTAATTTTGTTTAAGGAGCAAGTAAGAAATATTCCAATTGCATTAATTGAAATTCGGATTCTTGCAAACTAAATCAAATTCTCAGAAGTCGTAGAAGCTTGAAGAAGATCATGGAGTTCAGCCTATCACGCTCCAGAACCTTTTTTTGTTTATTCCATCTTTATCAGTTATCACCAACCATCTAACGGTAATGTTAGAGTTAATATTGACACGAGAAGAAATAATTATATAGAATAAAATTACATCAGATGGCTCACGCTTTTGAAAAATTGAGTTCAAAATCTTGAAAAGTTTAAGTATTTTAATGTATTAAAATCATTATATCAATATGCTTCATACACATACACATCAAAACATAGCAAGTCATATAATTCTTAAAATCATAAATAGAACTTGGCAAGAAATTATTGATAGTATAATTCATTATGAATTTTCGTGCAATGAGCAAAAATCATTCCACATTTTGATTGGATTTGTTGAAACATATTATAAAGTCACCACTCCCTTCATTCAAAAATATTTTTATCTTAAAATTTCAATAAAATATTAAATACTATTTTTAGGAGCTAGCTAGAAGGTCTATTTTGATGTTAAATGCAAGAACTCAATTAACTCTATCTTCCAAATTTTAAAAGTCTCCCCAAACTACATTTATTGATGGCACAAATTAAAAGAAGTTTTTATCAAGAGATGTTTTTTCAATGACTAATTAATTTAATTAACACACATTTTAGGAAAATCTAAACACAGTTAATACAAATAATTAATTTGATTAATTTCTTCAATACCCATAAATCAATTATGCAATTCTTATATTTAGGAACACTTCAAGCGTTTATGTTTCATTGATGAAAGTGATTAGGTAGAGTATTAGAAATAACAATATTTGATATAAAAATATTTTAGATACATACTATAAATGATTATTTAATATTTTGTTAAAAGGAAGGGAGGGTAAATTTTCTGAAAACATGGGTTTTAAAAAGTAGTTTTTCTAAAGACTAAAAAGAATTACGAAGAAAACAGAAGAGAGTGGAAGGGAGGTGGCACCGTGGCAGTAAAGACCTGGGTGAAGGTGGAGGTCGGTGCTTGTGAAAGCGAAACCAAAGCCCGTTGCCCGTTGGTTTGATCACTTCCCATTTACAACTAAATTTCAAAATTCCTAAAAATAATTTTTCTCTTTTACACAGTAAAACACCAGACAGGCAGGGCCCTGACCCCTACCATATATACCCCTTCATACTCACCCATTTCTGCACCTCATTCACCACATTTGCTCTCTTAAGTCTCTAGCTTTTGCTCTCTTTCTTCGTGATTCTTTGTGGGGTTTTGAGCTTTTTCAAGTGCTGTTATGGCTAAGGACGTTGAGGTGGCAGAGCGTGGGTCTTACTCCGCCAAGGACTACCATGACCCACCTCCGGCACCGCTCATTGACGCGGAGGAGCTTGGCAAGTGGTCCTTTTACAGGGCTTTGATTGCTGAGTTCATAGCTACCTTGCTTTTCCTTTACATTACCGTCCTTACTGTGATTGGCTACAAGAGCCAGTCCGATACCAAGGCCGGCGGCGATCTCTGTGGTGGCGTCGGCATTCTCGGCATTGCCTGGGCCTTCGGTGGCATGATCTTCATTCTTGTTTACTGCACTGCCGGAATCTCAGGTAGGTCTGGAGTATGGCTTATTCGCAAATTACTCTTTTTTCTGCTTACTGTTTTTGGTTTCTCTTTAAACCTTGCTTTGTTTTCTCAACTTCACCTGTACTTTCAAGTTCTTGAGCCCCACAAACAGATATTCCTCTGTATATACCATGTTTTATAGCTCGATAGCAACTAGCTGTGAACCCTTTGAGCTGAAGGTAGAAAATTTTTCTAACCCTGAAAACTCTGGCTGGATTTATTCAATATATCTTGCTGGGATCTCATATTTCCCTAATAATTTCTAGGTGTCTCTTTTCACCAAAAAAAAAAAATTCTAGGTGTCTCTTGAAATGTTTAGGGATAATCTCAAAGGTCCTTTTTTTTTGTTTAATTTTACTTGTACTTCGAAATTCTTGAGCTCCAAAAGGAAGATCTTCTGTTTATGTAATTTTACTTGTACTTCCAAATTCTTGAGCTCCAAAAGGAAGATCTTCTGTTTGTCTTATTTTCCGAGTCATAAGGAAGCACCCCCCCGCTAAGGCTACTACTAGGCTTAATTACCAGGATTGTTGTAAGTTTCAAGTTCTGAAGTTTCTGGTCCATGAATGCAGGAGGTCACATTAACCCAGCAGTGACATTTGGGCTCTTCCTGGCTCGCAAGGTGTCACTGATTAGAGCCATCTTGTACATGGTGGCTCAGTGCTTGGGTGCTATTTGTGGAGTTGGGTTAGTGAAGGCCTTCCAAAAGGCTTACTACGCCAGATATGGTGGTGGGGCTAATACCCTGAGCGATGGCTACAGTACTGGCACTGGTTTAGGCGCTGAGATCATCGGAACCTTTGTTTTGGTATACACCGTGTTCTCTGCCACTGATCCCAAGAGGAACGCTAGAGACTCCCATGTGCCTGTAAGTCTTATGGGTATTTTAATCCTGTTATTACTGAGATGAGTTTCCTCTTTGTGTGCTTGTGTGAATTTTTTAATTGATATGAAGGATACTGTATGAACCTTTTACTGTAGAACAAAACATAGGGCTACCTGAAAAGTTGTGCTGAAAAACATTGGTTAAAGGGAACAAAGAATTTACAACATTTCATTGTTAATTCAGATATCTGGAAAACTCTGAAGTCTCTGTCTTTTTAGCAGTAAGGTCGTAATACGGGCTTTAATCTTGTGGGTAAACATCCATCCGCTTCTAGTTACTGCAGATTACAAATAGATCAAATTTAGAACGTCTATTTTCCCAGACATGATTAGTGGAATCAAGTAGAAACAGAGACAGAAAAGAGAAAACATTTCATGTTCTTTAAAAAATCATCAACTGATAATATTACACTGATAACTGAATCTAACGTAGAGTATTCATAAACTGGTCACTTTAACTTTGTTGCTTGTTTCACTGTCTAGTTCAATTTCTTTGATCATATAGCTTCTTTTGTGCGGTCTTGGTTAATCTCTTGGTGGATGAGTATTTGATTCACCTGGGATGTTACTGCTATCACTTTCCTACACAAAAATTATGAGGAGCATGATAGTTAATAGCACCATGCGCATGATGGTTAAACATGGGTCCATTGGCTTGTGTGAATTTGTGGTGGTGTTTGGATCTTTTGTCATGGATGGCACATGAATAAAGAAGATTATCTAATGTCTTTTCATGTTATGAGAATAATGGATTCTACTTTAGCCATCGTCTTCCATGCTTTTTTTGTTTTTGCCTTTATGCCTTGAAAGCAAAGTTGAAGTATTTTGAGAGGCCCCAAAGTAAAGTAGTCATAATTCTGTCCGTGATATGTTAGCTTCTGTCATTTTCTCTAATCTTTCAGTATCACCTTCATTTTTTGTCAATATCGGCTTGGTGTTCTGTATTCACCTTCAATTACTTCCTTAGATTCTTTACCATAATAATAATGATAATATTAAAGAAGTGGGAATTATGGGCCTCACATGCATTCATGCCCCCACACTTTCCTGTGAACCCCTCCCACTTGTTCATTGTTTTTTTGATAGGACTCACCTGAATATTATACATCACCAGTTCTTTTTTCTTTTTCTTTTTGAGTGCAAATACACCAATTCTTCTTTTTCTTTTTTTGAGTGCAAATACACCAATTCTTTCACCGGTTAAGAATGTCTTTCTATGTAAATAGCTTAAACAACTTTAATCGGACTCACCTGAACATTACATACCTTCAATTCTTTCACCAACTAATTAACATTTACCATGTTGGTTGGTTAATTAATCTTTGTTCTGTGCTTGAAGGTTTTGGCTCCACTTCCCATTGGGTTTGCTGTGTTCATGGTTCACTTGGCCACCATCCCAGTCACAGGCACCGGTATCAACCCAGCTAGGAGTCTTGGAGCTGCTGTGATCTTCAACCAACAGAAGGCCTGGGATGACCATGTGAGTATTTGATTTCCCGGAATTTTTCTTTTCCTAAAAAACTGCTATTTCAGTTGAGTAAAGTAGGAAAAGATTACAACTTCGTCTAAAATTTCTGTTCACTGTGTGGTTGGTGCAGTGGATCTTCTGGGTGGGACCATTCATTGGGGCAGCCATAGCAGCATTCTACCACCAGTACATCTTAAGGGCAGGTGCAGCCAAGGCCCTTGGATCATTCAGGAGCAACCCCTCAGTTTAAACCTGTTGTTAATTAATCAACGTTAACGGTTTCAAAAATTCAAATGGAAGAGAAATGCTTGAAGAGATGGGTCTGTTCACGTGACAGAGGGAGTCTTTTGTAACACCTCCATGTCTTTTTAAGCACTTTCCTTTTGGATCTTCTTCTTCTTGGGTGTGCCTTTTTTTCTTTTTCTTTCTCTTTGAAGTCATTCTCTCTGGTCTTTTCTGTACTCAACATATGATTTATGGGAGAAAAATAAAAAAAATATTTTAATTATGTGTTTATCATTATGCCTGATTTGGATATTTGCCCGTTTCTCTTGTTAGTGTTCAGTACTCAATCTTATATTGAACTTTCATTTGCTTGTTATGGGCCTGATCTTATCCAATTCACTTTATCTGCATAAATTAATTGAATAATTATTCTCAAGCTTCCTTATTTTGTCTACTCCAATCCATGTTTTATCCACACACTAGAAAAAACTTAAATTTTGTAAATTATGTCTTTAATATTAATAGCTTTATATTTTATCCATGTTAAATATATATTTTAATGAAAAATTTAATAAAGTAGAAGTTAAAGATGAAATGGTACACATCTATACTAAATTTGAAGAGGTGACACATTAATAATAAAAAAAATTACTTCCTCCTTGTCTTATAACCTAAAGTGCCAAACCACTTGCCCCGGGAATCCCTCTCCCTCTTTTGGTTTAAAGCAACATATACCAATGATATGAGATTACAATAACAGAATTGAATTCATGACTTACCATTTTGGGATACCATACATTAGGCTACAAAGTTTTGGGTTCTCTTTGTACATAACTTTAAGCCTGCATTTGGAGAAGCTCTTTTTCTCCTTTTTTTCTGTGTTACCCACAAGTTAAAATAAAATTCACCTCACATACTTACATCAACTTATGTAAAAGCACTTTTTCAATTGATTCCAAACGGACACATTGTTTAATGTTGGAGTTAAACCAAGAGGAAGAATAGTTCCGCAACAAAACTTTATATTTGTAGAATGATTCAGTGAGCACGTGGTTTCTTTTCTCACTAATTACCATAATTTATTTATTAACATCACTTTAGCCTAATTTATTAATTGAGTACACATCATAATGATAATTATAACTTGTTCAATTAAAAATTATAGGTTCATGGACTTGTGCGAGTCTTTCCAACCCCACCTTTTTACGCTTGTCTTCACCAAGAAGTTACCTACCTAATCACTTTTGATTAAGAAAGGGTAGATTTTTGTCTGTGTGTGGCATTATTTTCTTGGGAAATGGTAGATTCTGTTTCCCTTTCAAAGCGTGCCGTTTTTACAAGACAAGTTGTATGGACTCTTTCATTATTTAATTCATTTGATATTAAATAGACGAATGGACATAGCGTAGGTAAAGTGTTGATGCCATGTTTACAAGTGAGGTTAAATTTCATTGTCTCTCATTGACAGTCTGAGCTTGCAAGGCCATTTATTTTAGTCACTCTCAAGAGGTAGACTCACTCTCTAACTCCATTATTTTTCCCACTATAAGTCATGGTAGTTGCCTTTCAAGACTAAATGTATACACAGTAGCCAACATAGGTTTGATCTCATAACCCTTGATAGGTAGATACCTTTGTAAGGATTTTTTGAGTTTGGAGACATGCTCTAACTCTACTGAGCTCATAAAACGTAACTTACCTAAACTTTTTTGCATAAAAAATGTATATAATGTAGAACTATGTATATTTATGTTAAGTTTCTTATATTCATTATGTTAAATTCTTCAATTAGATATAGCCATGTGTCATATTTTATTTACGTGGGTTTATAATTGAATGGCGATATTTTAAAAATAGGATATGTCGTCACATGCCATTAAAGAACCTGATATAATTCATATATATAATTGAATTAACTATTTTCCAGTAAGGTATTGGAGAATTAGCAAAAGGAAAGAAAAGATGCAAAATTGCTGACAAATATCCATTGTAAAATTTATTAGCCAATGATACCTAAGGACCCAATTCCTTTAGGTGAAACTCTTTTTTAACCGGATATAATCCATCTTTAGTCACATACAAATGTCAATAGTTTTACACATAATTAAAAATATATTGCACGGAGCTTTTAGTTGGATCATTAAACAAATTCCAAGTGCCTTTTAACTAGAGTCAGGAAAACCAGTCGAACCTAATAGACAGCCTCATTTAAGTCGTTTAAGGACTCACGATTCATGGTGTAAAAAAAGAACTAAGTCTAAACTGATTGGCCTTATAGGGTCATGAGCTTAAAAGAGCCGGCCTACATAGTTAAGGGCTACCATGTTAGAATTGCCTAATTTTTTTTTTTTTGCAAGCATTACTTTGCCTTTAAATTTCTTTTTATGTTTCATTACAAGTTTCAGGGGAAAATCATTCTATCTTCTAAGTCAAACATTAATTCATTTTCTAAAACCATTATTCTCTATATGCTAATAAATTGAGAATCAATGATGTTGGCTTAAAAATGGAAATTTGGAATTTGAGTTTTTAATTGGGTTTTTTTGAGCCCTTAATTGCCATTTGAGAAGTATGGGCCTCTTTGAATCCATCTACAAAAAACGGAATAAAATCTTACTTATTCTTTTTAGAACTGAATGTTTATCAATTTAATCTACCCTAAAATTTTCTTCTCAATTGAATCATTTAAAAATAATTTTTATGCATTACCGAAAAAATATTGTTTATATTCACAATTCAGTTCCTAATTAAAACTATTGTGAATAATATTTTTGTCATTTAATTATTATTGATCTTATTTACTTTTTTTGAGCAAAATTAATATTGTTTACATCAAGTTGATAAAAAGAAACAAGACTATTAAAAAATTTTATTTATAAATAAATTTAAAACAATCAGGTACTTGTATACTAAAACTTGATGATGATGGAACTTGTTGTTTTCTTTTTGTTTCCATTTTAAAGATTTTTTCATAATAACTTCAAATTAACTAGCTATACAGTATAGTAACATATAAAGCTTGGATTCAACACCCAATTACTTACTAACTTTAACCCCTGGCCTCCATAATTTGTGGTGGATGAGTGAATGTGAATTGATAAAGCTGATTGATAACCAAAAATTAGTTCAGTGAAGCAATAAATGGTTCACGCCTTGTAAGAATGTATAAGGAGGTTATTGATAAATTGAGAGAATTAGTTAATTGCATTTGAAATATTAAAATTCAGATTTAGGTCTTCCATTTTAATAAATCCCTAATAAGGCCAAGATACCTCATTAGAGATTTTCTCAATGCTGCTAAAAAAATACCTCTTATAGTGAAAAAAAATTAAAGGTAATACCCTAGGTAGCTAGTTGCTTTGAAATTTTCAGGAAAGTGGTGATTGCCCACACATTTGATGATCTAGATTTTTATTTGAGATGCCACATCTTGATGATCAATTGGATCCATCATTCCTTACTTATCTATTAAATAACTGAATTTTCAACTTCTAACAACATTGAGAGGTAAATTTTGACAATTTCTCTTGCAATCCTTATTTTAAGTTAGCGCCATAGGATACACACACACAATCATTGAAAGTATAAACACACAATGTCTTTGATGAAATTGATGAGGAAAAAGACAAAAAAACATTTGTTTCCTTAAGGTACTGATAGCGATGTTCATTATAAAGGAAATCGTCCTAAGAAAACCCTAATCAAAACATCTTAAACACGATTTATTAAATAATGTGAGCTACGACCTTCAAGCAGCATAATATAGAGTCATTTCTTATAGGATATGGATACTATTACGGAACTAACTAGGATTTACCTTTAATTTTTCTTTTTAACTATAAGGGATATTTGATTTTTTTTTTAACAACATTCAAAAATCTCTAATAAAGCCTTTTGGAGGATTAAGGATTTATTAAAATTGAAGGTTTAAATATGGAATTCAGTATTTCTATCAGATTTAATTGGGATCCTCCCTAATATAAATATATGCTAGAAAATTAACAATACACTCATAGTAGAAGATATCAAGATAATCAATATGAAAAAACCCAACCATGAATGTAAGGTTAAAAATCACAAGCCATCCAATCCAATGAAAACCGGTTCCTATGCTATCAAAATAATGCACAAGAGAGTCTTATAATAAGGAACAAATCGACGATTCAACCGTTAAAAATGAAAAGAATGCGTAAATATTAATTTACCGAATTTTCTTTGTGAATATACGAAAATGGAGATTCCTCTCCTCTTCTCTCACTTTATTTTTTTAAAGTATACATGTATCATTTTATTAAAAGTTATTCTATTTAAAGTATTGTCAAACATTAAATATTTATATATCTCTCTATTCTTGCCAAAATTCGAACCTTGATTCGCTCTACTACGAGGACTATATTCTTTTGATACACTTAACTTTGATTAATTTTCTAACTTTAATTAGTGAGATATAAATTAACTGCAAATATTGGACCTTTCTCACATAGGAGAGACCCCACACCTATAACACAAGTGAACTCTCAAGACCCATGCTCGCGAAAAGTTCTTACTAGAAAAAAGGGGTGATTGTTTTTGTCTGTTGCTTTCTTTGGTGGGAGCAGGTATCATAATAATGGTTGCCATTTTAACAAGCAAGGAGGATGATCCTTGCACACCTCAAGGACGGAACCATCATGTTCTTATTTTTCCCTTTGGATTCACTCTCATCATTATTGTCCAGAAAATCTCACGTGTTTGCGTCACCCATCTTATCCTTACACATATTCGGCTTCCCAGGAAACTTCCCTCTTATTCAATACAGCCTAACACAAAAAGCTTATTGCTTGTTCTTGAACTTTTCTGTTTAGCCTTTTGTCAATTTCACTCATAATAACAATCAGGTCCATGCAACAACAGGGACCAGGAACATCAATTATTAGTTGCTTGTGGTTAAAGGCACAGTCCACTGGTTGTTCTTTTGTGTGTGTATCAGCATGGAGATAAACAAGTGCGAAGAAGTTGTGACCCTCAACACTGCATTATGGGGTGTGTGTATGTCATTTCGATCCCTACTTTTGCCCAACGACATGTGATTGTTATAAAGAAGCAAGTGTAGTGTGAAACAATATATATAGAGATAGGATCAGAGATTGGGAGTGCTGAAGAGATTATTAAGAGAGCTAGAAAATGGCACCAATCACCACATGGTTGTTCATCTTCATGTGCTTGATTTCCGACACTTTCTGGGAAGCCCACCATGTGTACGATGATATTCACTATCGTACCTTGTTGGCGCCTTCAATGGTCTATGGCTTGATGCAC
>JANTPZ010152203.1:0-11442 GCA_025593235.1 Vachellia pachyceras | reverse complement strand
TAATAGAATTGTTTATTCAAAAAAATATTTTTTTATTTTAATAATTAAATAAATTTACACATATATAAATGACTATCATTATTCATTATATTTATTCTTTTATAAATAAATCAGAATTTATTCTTCTTTTAAATTTTGATTTGCTCTATCCTCTAACTAATTTAAGATCTAACAACAACTAATTATAATTTCAAAAAATAAAGGATGTTACAGCTGCAGAGATTAAATGATTGAAAACTGAAAATTGTTGAGTCCCAATGTCTAACGCAGGGTAGTCATTTAATTTGTGGCCACCGGTTGGATATGGAAACATTATGAGCAATCAGTTCAATGTTTTTATTGTCTCAATGCAAGTGGGGAGAAGGCATTCATTTATTACCATCTTATAGAGACAGTCCCTAGTCATTTATTACCACCAAATGAGTAACTATTTGCTTTTACCTATTTCTCATTACTTATTACGCCTCAAACACTGATCATCCATTTATAGAGAACGCGCTCTCCCTTTTGGTTGCTTCTTCCCAGCTTTCTCTTGAATATATTTTATTCATTATTTGTTCATTTTAATTAATGCTTATAATTTTTTATGGTAATATTTTTTTCCAATGTTTTAATATGTTTTTAATTTTTTATTTGTTACCGGTTTGACCCCCGGTTTGACTCCGGTCTCCCATTAACCCTTAACCCACTGTCTTATCAGGTGCAGTCACCGGTCCGGTTTCCTGTACCTTGCTTATTACGCCTCAAAAACTGATCATCCATTTGTAGAGAACGCGCTCTCCCTTTTGGCTGCTTCTTCCCAGCTTTCTCTTGAATATATTTTATTCATTATTTGTTCATTTTAATTAATGCTTATAATTTTTTATGGTAATATTTTTTTCCAATGTTTTAATATGTTTTTAATTTTTTATTTGTCACCGGTTTGACCCCCAGTTTGACTCCGGTCTAACCCATTAACCCTTAACCCACTGTCTTCTCCGGTTCAGTCACCGGTCCGGTTTCTTGTACCTTGATATTTCCCCAACTAACTCCCACTGCTCCTCCCCCCATCATATAAAAGGGTGTTGGAGGGAATGAATGAGAAAAATTATTTTAAGTTGGATTTAAAAAATAGAGAAGTGGGTTCAAAATTTTTTATGTATTTAATTTTTTTACTTAAAAAATTTAATGGATTTTCATTATTTTTTTAATCATACACTTTATTAAATTTTCGTAATCTCTCTTTTTTAATTTTTTTCATATATAAAATGACTTATCAAAACGACGATTAATATTAATTATATAAATCCTAATTAAATCCACCTCAAAGATCACATTCCAATTTCAAATCTATATTTTTAAGAAAGTCATAGTTAAGTCGAAAAGATTAAATAGATATTTCTGAATCTTACAAATTTACCCCAATATCTTGAATGTATGTAGACAATCTCATTGTCGTCGAAGTGCCGACCTCCGTTGAGTGCCACGGCTAGTCATGGTAAAACCGGCAAGGGAGAAAAAAGAGATTCTCTTTTTCAACGAAAAAAAAAGTAAGGAACTAAATGGTCATTTAACAAGATTCAATTACTAATGCTTTTTAAAAAAAAGCTGAATCTAAATTTTAATATCGAGAATTGGAGATAAGTCCCACAATTGAAAAACTAATTGTAGAATGTCACATTCTACACATATACAACTAAATTTCCATAATATGCAACTGTGTTTTTGCATTATATGCAACTGAGTTTCTACATATGCAACTGAGCTTCCATGTGTACAACTGAGCAGATCATATTTTAATATATTGGTTATGTTATGAATATATTAATTATGTTGATGTCCATTGGCTCTTGACTTCGTACATCATAAATAATGTACATGAATTATTACTGAAGAACTAAAGAGTTATTCAATGAACTTTCAGATTCATGAATAATTCGAAGAGTCTCAATGTATATTCATTTGTATTTATTGTGATATTCATTGTACATGACTTTTGAAAGTCATTCTTGAAGGCCTATAAATAGAGACCATGTGTAGAACATTGTGGACACACAAAACCTTGAAAGATGAATGAGAATTGCTTCCCCATTGCTCTCACATTCTCTCTTCTCTTATTTATCTGGGATAATCTTAGCCACTATATGGAATTAAAGTGAATCTTTTACCGATTGTTTTAATCATCGGGTTCCATGTCTAAAATTGGAGATAATTATTACTTTCTTATTTTAAATTTTTGTACATATTATTGGTATGATTAGAAATCATGTATATATCTGATTTCATATTGAGAAATTATATGACCAGAAGTCATATTTCTTTTAATATGGTTAGAAGCCATACATTTTTATATTCTATCTTATGGTCAGAAGCCATAAACAACTTTTATCCTGAAGATAAAAGGTCAAAAGCCATATGACCTTAATTTTCTACTATGAAATTATATGGCAAGAAGCCATATAACTTAATCACTCCTTTTGGCATTAATTGTTCTAAAGCCATATTCCTTTGATTTCATGCTATATAGCCAGAAGCCATATGCATTTTTATATTCTATCTCATGACTAGAAGTCATATATAACTTTTATCATGTTGATAAATGAACATAGGTCATATTTCTTTTTAATATGTCTAGAAGCTATATTCATTTGATTCTATGATATATGGCTAGAAGCCATATACATTTTGTATTCTATCTTATGGCCAGAAGCCATATACAACTTTTATCCCGAAGATAAAATTGCCAAAAAGCCATAAATTTTTATTTTCTATCTTATTAAATGGTCAGAAGCCATATAACCTTAATTTCCTATTATGAAATTATATGGCCAGAAGCCATATAACTTAATCCCTCATTTTGGCATTACCTGGCCTGAAGCCATGACAATAAAAATGACCCGAAACTGTGAAGTTTTAATTTTGATTGTCTTGAAGGCATGAGATTAACTATCAACAGAAGTTTTTTTATCATTTGTATTGTTATATTGCAAGAATTTCCTTTGTTACCTTAATCTGAACTATGATTGGTACATTCAAGTTTGTGACTATTGGAAAGACATATTTATTTTCAATATCTTATTTATGTTTTATCACCATAAAGGTCTCAATTGAATATTTGACCATAAAGATCCACTTTTCTTTGGATCAATGTGAAGGAAAATATGACCACTTGAAGATGGTTATCCTTCCAAAAGCTCATCCAAATTGCTTTTGAAGTAGCAATATTGAGAAAGAGGTTTCAAGAAATATGTTTTCTTACCTCCTTGTGGCTAAGCAAAACAATGAGTTTTTCATTAAAATATCATAAATCCCGTCCAACTGGCTTGAATCCATTCCCAACAGTGAATGTAGTATCTAATAAGTCAGTTTATAACAGTGGACGTGGACGAGGATGTAGTTATGGCTATAATTGCAGGCATTGGTGTGGTCAAAATCATAATCTCTTTAAACTCGACCTGAAGTGGAGAAGAATTGATAATAACCATATAAGGCAGAATTAAAATTATTAGAAAAACGAAGGTTTTTGGACCTGTAGTCCTTACATCTAAAGATGTAAAACTTGTTGGATATAAATGGATTTTCTTGAGGAAATGAATGGGTGAAAAGATACAAGGCACGTCTTATAGCCCAAGGCTTTATATAAAGGCCACATATAGATTATGAAGAAACGTATTCACCTGTAGTGGATGTGACTACTTTTTGTTATTTGATTAGCCTGATTTTAAATAAAGGGCTTGATTTGCGTCTAATGGATGTTGTGACTGCCTATTTATATGGCTCACTTAACAATGATATTTATATGAAAATCCATGAAGGATTAAAAGTTTCAGAAGCACAAATCCCTAAAGGACTAAAAATGCTAGTAGCACAAATCCCTAAAGAACTAAAAGTATAAGAAGCACAAATCCCAGAATGACTAAAAATGCGGAAGCACAAATCCCTGAAGGATTTAAAGAGCCTGAAACATTGAATTCTATTCTTAAGAACAATACTCAATCAAGATTGAATAAGTCCTTGTATGGCCTGAAGCAATTAGGGCACATGTGGCATAATCGTCTTAATGTATATTTATTGAAAGAATGATATATAAATGATCTAATATGCACATACATATTTATGTAAACATTTTGGAAGTGAGATGATATCAATATCATTGGAACTCCTGAAGAGTTACAAAAGGCAATTAATTGCTTGAAGAAAGAATTTGAAATGAAAGACTTAGGAAGAACGAAATTCTATCTTGGATTACAGATTGAGTATATAAAAATGAGATCTTTGTTTATCAAGAAACTTATACAAAAAAAAGATCTTTGAATGTTTTTATATGGATAAATCACATCCATTATGTACTCCAAAGATTGTGAGGTCTTTGAAACCTGATTAATATCCATTCAGACCTTAAGTAATTAGTAAAGAATGTGATAAAGAACTAATTGGTTTAGAAATACCATATCTTAGTGCTATGGGAGCACTAATATATCTTGCTAATCACACACGTCCTGATATATCATTTGCTGTTGATTTATTAGTAAGATATAGTTCTTCACCAAGACGTAGACATTGGAATGGAGTGAAACATGTTCTCCGTTATCTCAGAGTCACTATGAATATGAGGATTTCTACTCAAATAAATCTAAGCACAAACTGGTTGGTTATGCAGATGCTAGATTTTTGTTTGATCGACATGATAGTAAATCACAAACTGGCTATCTATTTACATGTGGAAGTGCAGCTATTTCATGGTGATTTATGAAATAGTATATATCAGTCACATCATCTAACCATGCTGAAATTCTAGCAATCCATATAGCTAGTCGAGGATGTGTTTGGTTGAGGTCAATAATACATCACATACGAACAACTTTTGGTTTATATTCGGGAAGAATGATCTCGATAATCTTTTATGAGGATAATGTTGTATGTATTGCCCAACTAAAGGAAGGGTACATAGAGGGTGATCAAACAAAGCATATTTCAACAAAATTCTTTTTTACCCGTGATCTTCAAAGGGATGGTGAAATTGATATCCAACAAATCCGTTCCAATGAGAATCTTGTAGAGTTATCCACTAAGTCTCTTGCAGATGCAATCTTTCAAAAGCTTGTCTATGACATCGATCTTCGTAAACTCAGAGATTTCTAGTGATGTCATCATAAGGGGGAGTCGATACACGTTGTACTCTTTTTCCCTTATCCAGGTTTTGTTCCACTGGGTTTTTCTAGAAAGGTTTTTAATGAGGTAGCACTTAATAGTGTATCAATGAATGATGTACTATTTTCTTTAACTGGGTTTTGTCCCACTGGGTTTTCCTAGTAAAAATTTTTAATGAGGCACATTCATAATGGACATTCAAGGGGGAGTGTTATGAATATATTAATTATGTGGATGTCCATTGGCTCTTAACTTCCTACATTATAAATAATGTACATGAATTATTACTGAAGAACTATAGAGTTATTCAATGAACATTCATATTCATGAATAACTCGAATAGTCTCAATGTATATTCATATGTATTTATTATGATATTCATTGTACATGACTTTTGAAAGTCACTCTTGAAGGCTTATAATCATGCTTCGCGAACTCGGACCGGAGCG
Organism: Vachellia pachyceras; assembly: GCA_025593235.1. NCBI lineage: Eukaryota > Viridiplantae > Streptophyta > Magnoliopsida > Fabales > Fabaceae > Vachellia > Vachellia pachyceras. The sequence goes on along the minus strand of JANTPZ010152203.1, from coordinate 5,863 downwards.
GCCGAGTCAAGCCGAAAACCAGTGACTCGGCCAGCAATCCGGTTCAAGTTAGGGTGTGAACCCGGGTCATGGTGACTTGATCCAACTCGGACTGACTCGCCATAAACCGGTAGTAACTTGGTCGACCTGCCAAGTTGAGGGGTCGACCGAGTTACGTTAAAAAAAGATGGTGTCAAAGGATCGATGAGCATTTGGACGACATGCTTGAAGGAGGAGGTATCAGCCTGGTAGGGAGGAGAAGGAAGAAGAGATGAAGGAGAATAAGGAGGAAGGAGGTTGGCCCTCCGACTTCACAACGTTTTCCCGCACCTCAAGCTGATGCTGTTTCTTCGTTACTGCTTGGTCCCTGCGAACTGCACTTGCAATCACAACCCAAAGTGCGCAACTGACATAAATCAAAGGAATGACTTTAGATAGAAATTTATACCAGATCTTAAAAAATTTAGGCGAAAATTGCAACAGGAATGGAAGGAAAACAAGAACAAAGCAACTGACATCGTGGAATTGAGTCAAGGTTCGAAGAGAAATCGAACGCTGCAGAGGAGAAATGATCGACGGGAGAAAGAAGGTGGTGAAAAATTGGAGTACTTTGCTAGCTGTAGAGTTTGAAAAGATTGAAAAGCAAGTATCTACATGCAGGTCAACAAGCTTAGGAAATGATAAAAGCAAGTGTCCACACGTAACTCTGCAAACTTAGGAAATGATGAAAAGAAATAAATGTCACTTTTATCTTTCTTCTTTGCAGTAAGATATAAAAAACAAAATTCAAAATTGCAAATATTTGTAAACATTTTGTTAAAGATAAATATTTTAAAATTGTAAATAATGTTATATAATACATAAAATATAAGTATATAATTAATTTAATAGTTGTTACTTTATTAATAATAGAAACTTTTGAACTTTTCAATTTTGAATGGCTTGATTGTGTCAATATGTAATAAGATTTATTTTTAAATTTTTTTATTCTCTCCGGTCTGACCCCAGGTTTGACTTCCGTCTAACCCACTGACCCTTAACTCGCTGCCTTGTCCGGTTCAATCACTGGTCCGGTTTCATGTACCTTGCTTATAATAGAGGCCATGTGTAGAACATTGTGGACACACAAAACCTTGAAAGATGAATGAGAATTGCTTCCGCATTGCTCTCACATTCTCTCTTCTCTTATTCTCTTATGCCTTATCCCAAATTCTCTTAGTTTTATAACAAGTTAGACTTAATTGGAATTTTCCACTCCCCAATGAGAATCATTCACATATGACGTAGCATTATATTTTTAAAAGGGGAATGATAAAAAAGAATCTAAAATTTACAAAATTTTAAATCAGATAAGGTATTGGTTACTCATTGTAAAAAAATCATAATTCAAGAAATTTAAAATTTTCCAATTTTCATATATTTGTGTCACTTTCCCTTTTAAAAAAATATAAAAGTTAAAAAAAGAAAGAAAGGGAACCTAGCATTAAATGACGGAGAGGTATATGAAAATTTAATAATGGTAGACAAGTGTAGGATTTCCAATTCTACCAATGTCCTTTTAGGGAAAAGTAACTTTTTTCTCATAATGCATTTTGAAAATGACTTTTATTAGAAGTTAGATGATATCATATAGTTTATATTCGAATAAACATTTGAGAAGTAATTTTTGTGAAAACAAAAATTTATTTGGATAAACATTGGATGTGTACAAAGTGAAACATATAGTGCTCTATTTATAGGCTCTCAACTTCAAGCAAGAGTTACATATAATCAATGACAAATTCAATCCATAAGTTAGGTAAATTAGTTTGGAGAAAGAAGGACATATATATGTGTGTGTATTAATTAGCTTTCTTAATATTTCAAAATAATCAATTAACTCTTTACTAAAGACATGACGTAATATTAAATAATGAAGGTCAAACTTATTTATGATTCTATCATTATGTGTGATACTCCCTCTAGTTAAAAATAAATCCTTTTCTGTAGTGCAAATTAAATTTATAAACCGGGCTTATATTTAGAATTAGAAGAGGTGCATTCTTTTCTCTCTAATTATACTACATACTTATTCAATCCTAACTATAAGGTCTAGTTACCAACGGTTGGTTGGATCAAGTGGTAAGCGGCTTATTCCAGCTTAAGCAAGGTCTCGAGTTTGAGCCTTGTGAATGCAGCAGCCACCATTGGGAGACCTTCCCACCTTTTCCTGGTACGCGACGCGGGTTGAGTCCAGATTAATCGGGGCGAAGCTCCGGAGACCAAGTGGGCAACCAAAAAAAAACTATAAGGCCTAGTTTGTAATAGACTACAAATAAGATCTTATAATTAAAATCGGATGCAATACCCTTGTTTCTAAGCATATATATTCTTATATTACAACTCATCATATTGAAATACTGTCAAAGACTAAAATGTGCATGTTTGGGAAAACTTTTTCTCAATTGTGCACACAAGCCAAAACAAAAAAGTATCTCAAAATTCATAAAAAGCATATCGAAATCGTAAAATCATCTCGAAATTCGTAAACTTCATTTTCCCAATGGATTCCCAAACACACATGCACTTGTTGTTTTGCTAAATGAAGAGATTTTGGATAAGTAATAGTACACAAAAGAATTGAGACTAAGGCCCAAATTAATGGTTGGACTTCTCTAGAGTATGAATTAGTGGGCCAAAATGTTTAAAAGGAAGCTTATTGGGCTTTTTTTAATTACATAATAACTACCACACACACATACTCCTATCTATTCACTAATTCATACATATCAAGATCAAGAGCTTGTTTGGATTTTCATTCTGAAACCTAGGTTGGTTTTAAAATCTAGATTTTACTCTAAAACTTAGGTTTTGTCCAAGTACTCACATTTTTCAGAAAATCTATTTTGGATACAAAACCTCGGTTTGAAACCTATGTTTTGAAAAAGTTATTTTCTTGTCAAATCACACAATCTCTCCTAATAAATTTTCTCTTGCCTACTTTTTATTTATTTACTTTTCTCTTTCCAACCCAGTTTTTGCCTCAAACTTCATAAAAACTAATGAGCTTATTTGGAAAAACTTATTTACTCCCCAAAAGCACGTTTAACAGTGTTTTTCTGCAAAATGAGATAATCTCCTTCACATATTTACCTCGGCTTGCGTAAAAGTACTTTTATACTATGTTCCCAAACGGGCCCAATAACTTCCCAAATACAATCTTTTAAAACCTAGGTTTTTTCTCAAAATCCGTAAAAGCTATTCTCCAAAATCTATTTTTCAAAAGCTAGATTTTACCTTGGAATTCGTAAAAGCTATTCTGAAAAGGGGTTTCCAAACAAGCCTCAAACCAGTAGCATCATATTCAATGTTCATGTGGATATAATAATTATATTTTTTTATGAAAAATGTGAATTTCAAATATATTGATGGGTACTTGATAATTTTATTTCCCCTTACATTAGGATGGCACTTCGTTTTTCAACTGATTTAATTTTTTTAAAAAAACAAGTATAACAAGATTGGAAAATATATAGAATTCAAGGAAGTGGCACCAGTGTTCATACTTCATTTTTCAAGCCTAAAATAGAAGTATCGTATTAAAATATGAAGATACTTATAGCCAAGGAACGAGAACCCAGACCAGACCGGTCGAGTCAAGCCGGAAACCGGCGACTCGGTCACCAATCCGGTCTGGGTCATGTCATGACCCCGGGTTGAGTCAACCCAGCAAAACTTGGACTAACCCAGGACAACCCGGGGTCAACTCGGGAGACTCATCGAGTTGGGCGAGTCATCGAGCTATGTTTTTTTAATAGTTACAGAGTAGGGAGGTGGAAAAGAAGCTTCCGATGGAGGATGAAAGCTTACAGAGTTTGTTGTGAGAAACACAAACAGCTTGAGAATGGATTCGCAAAACCGTTTGCAAGGTCATGGGCTTCCAGAACTCCTACTACTCCAGTGTTCCTCCCTAACTGCTTCCCTCCAAAACCTGATATCGACAAAGAGAGTGAGGAAGAGGATGCTCAAAATATAAATGAAGACGACAAGGGGGATGCAGTTGGGGGAGGGCTGATTTTCAAAATGGTTACAGTTTACCCACTTTGCTGTAACCCAGAGAGGGAGAGAGATTCAGTAATCAGTAGCAAGTAGAAGCAATGGAGAGAGCGAGGGAAGGAGAGGCAATTAGAAAAGGAATTGATTGTTGACTGTTAGAAGGAGAGGCAGCATCACACGGAAGGATGGAGACAAAGCATGCAAAGATCTAGATAGATGAGTACGGGTTGGTTTCCGTGAATGAGTAAGGAAAAGAGCAAGATTGTACATGAGTGAGTATATTAATATGACAGCTTCACGTAGGAGGGAGAAGAAAGGAAATGAAAAGAGTCTGACCTGTTGATGAGTTGATATGATTAAAGATAGAGGGAAAAAATTTTGAATAGTGAGAATAAGATTACACAAATATTAATATAATATCAATATATTATAAATTATAGATATCCTACTGCATTGGCTTTATTGGGAATCAGCCAAACCATTTAATGCATGGTATTATGGTGATACCCTCCCGAGACACAAAAAAATAAAAAAATAAACTCACCAAACTCTTACTGTGAAACTAAATATAGAGGAGAAATGAAAAAGAAATAAGTGACGTTTGCAAATAGATGAGGTGTAGGTTCAGAGAATGGGCTTTACGAAGTGACCAAAGGTGACAGGTATATTTCCAACCCTATCAAATCCTCCTCAATATGATATTTTTTATTTTTTATTTATACGGTCTGACTCCCGGTTTGACTCCGGTCTGACCCACTGACCCTTAACCCACTATCTTATTCGGTTCAGTCATCGGTCCGGTTTCCTGTACCTTGCTTATAGCAATGATATTAAAAGTGTTAGGATCAAGCGCTTACCACTAGACCAAAAGCTATAGCTGTTAGTCAGGGCGCAACTCTATTTCCTTAACCCACAGTAGAGCAGACGCCCAAGCGCCATGGTTCGACTATGACTTGGCCCTTTGGGCCTCCGCCATGAGACAATTGATGCCACACCTTGGCCAACAATCTCCCCCTCAGCAATTGTCCTGCTGGGAATCGAACCCATGACCTTGGCTCTGATACCAATTGTTAGGATCAAGCGTTTACCACTAGGCCAAAAGCTATAGCTGTTAGTCAGGGCGCAACTCTATTTCCTTAACCCACAGTAGAGCAGACGCCCAAGCGCCATGGTTCGACTATGACTTGGCCCCTCGGGCCTCCGCTATGGGACAATTGATGCCACACCTTGGCCAACATAATGTTGTATCTTTGTATATCATTCTGACTTCAATGCATGTGTAAAATGTTTTAGTTTTTTCCATTTGGGAAAGTATATGTAGTACATGTAGAATCCTTTTGTCTAAGATCAACTTAATAACTGAGAGCGGCATGATGATGGGTAATTGGCAATAAACTAATTGATAACACTGAAGAACTCTATATACTAAAGCTGCTTTATAAAAGAAATAGGGAGAATGACGTGTGAGGCGAGATATTGTTCTATATTCTGGTTTCTTTTCCTAAACCAAAGAAATAAAACAAACTACTTATCTCTATTCATAACCTCAATGACATTGCTAGGCTCTAGACCTGAATATACAACAAAGATAAAATTCCTTTAAAAATGCATAATTACTTGTGCCATTTAATCATAAGGCTTTGCAAAACTCAAAGTGGCGGGTCAAATCATTGGATTAAGGCCACGATTCATTGTACCTAAGGACAAATGATCGTGACTGGCTTTTCCCCCAAAAATGTAAAATAAATCATCCTTCTGAGTTAAATGACTATGTTTTAATGATTGAGAAAGAATAAGGTTTCATGAATAATTCTGTAACTTTTTGATAGTGGAAGACTAAGACTTTTGA
>JANTPZ010152202.1:0-15798 GCA_025593235.1 Vachellia pachyceras | reverse complement strand
CCGATAGAAAGGTAGAGGAAGTTGAGAGGAAGAGATTGATGTATAAGTTTGGGTGGTAAGCTCTCTTACCTTAACTTTTCCTCAAGCTTTTCTCTTCTCCTTGGAGGCTTGAATGGAGTCTTCTTTCTCTCATTTTCCAGCTGCAACTCATGGCCAAAATTAGGAGAGGAAGAGGAGAGATAGTTTATAAAAAATCCCTTCATAAAAGATTAGGCTAGGATGAAAACTTAGTTACTAAGTTTAATCTCAAGGGTTGAGATTAAGCCACCTTTCCCATATGTGCTAGCTTCTCATTGGCCCTTCAAGTGAGTAATAATGGCTACACATGGGGAGGGAAATTTTTTTTTGGGGTTTGGTTACTCTAACCAAACCAAACTCCCTTCGATTACTTCTACCGATTACAACTTTCACCGGTAAAAGTAACTTAATTCCAATAAATCTTTTTCTATTTTTATGGAGATGTTTTCTTCCTCATTTAATCTCCATAATTCCCTCTTGAATATATTAAAATCATCATCCTCACATTATCCCTTAATCCAGTCAAATTTAACAGGATTCCTTTATCCTGTCTAAAACTCCAGAAAATGAGCAATTTTAGAATAAATCATTTTTATGGCCTTATAATTTTCTTCATTTTTCATTGATATTTTAGCCCTTCTATTTTCCCCAAAATACCTTATAAATTTCACAAATTAATTTTTGAAATAAATTATATTTTTGGTGATTTTTCGGGCCTTTTTCCTCATTTTCAGGAAAATCGCCTTAATGTACATTGGGCAATAATTTTGTAAAATACTATAAAATTCACTGAATTTTTCTAGACTCTGGTTTTTAGTCTTAGAGAACTCCTGATACCTTAGATAAATATTTTCAACCTTAAATCTTTAAAATTCCATAATTCCCTATGCAGACTGAATTTCAACAGTCGGTTGAATTTCTGGTAATCAGTGAGTTCTGCTCTATTTTTTGGGCATCTGTGAATTTTTCTGATTTTGGTCAACTGTTTGACTTTGACTTCGTCAAATGACCAAAATGCCCTTACACTTTATCTTAATGACCAAAATGCCCTTTCACAGTCTAACTTTTTTAAATTCCCATTTTGCCCTTGACCTTTTGGCCCTTGATCTTTTGGTTTTTGATTCCTGGGGAAACTTCCCAGGGGATCACCCATCCTAAAATTTCTACAGGGCGAGCACACTTAACTTTACTATTCCTACCAGCTTTCATCCACCGGGCTAAATCTGATTCTGCGACTTACGACCCAACAGCATAAACTTTTTCCGTACTTTCTATCCGTGGCCTCTAACTTGACTTTTGATGATTGGTTTAGCCCTTTTTATCCAATGACCATATTGCCCTTGGTCTTTTACTTAATGACATATATGTCCCTGGCTTACTTTCTTAGTAATTTCAGAGTCTTAGGACTAATTTGACAAGGGTCTCTTACATCCACTGACATCCCCTTTTTCTGTACTTTTATTTCGGGGCCTTATCTTATCTTATAACTATCGATTTGGCCTCTATGTCGGCTTACAGAAAAGGTGGATATTACATTTCTCCCCCTTAAAATAAATTTCGTCCTCGAAATGTACACATCTGAGTCACCTTTTCTCCTGTTTTCCTAATACTTTCTCTGATGCAAGTCCTTGCTAGAATACTTTTATAATTTCCTGGCGTAAGATCTTCCTTTTCATGTAGGAAATAGGAAATTTCTTGCACCATGACTCAGGCTTGGGGTAAAACCAATCAATAACTATCCTTTCATCTTTAAACATTCTATACATCTCTTTAGCTAGGCTTATTTAGCCTTCAAGACTGACCTATTCTTTATTATCGGAGATATCCCCAAAGTATTTGATCTCCAATTTCAATTTTAACGGTCATCTTCTTCTATTGGCATGAATTAATTACTAACTTGTAACATCTCTTCAGCTTTATATTCTAAAACGTTCTTTGACTATCTCAGAATCATGCTAACATCTCTCTTTATTAGAGCTTCTTAATTTTCACTATTCGTCCATTACTTTTGGGAAATAACATTTCTGTGGCAATCTTACTTACTGCCTAAATTTCAATAGTCATTTTATCTGGTCAGCCTCATTCTTTGCTCTGGTCAGCCTTATTCTTTGCTCTGGTCAGCATCATTCTTTACTGACGTTTACTATTTGTAATCCTGTTTTTTTCTTTACTTTTAACTCGCCCTTGAATCTCTTCTTTCAATACTTGGTGAGTTCGTATAATTTCTAGGGTTCTCTGTCTTTCTTCCTTTCTTAACTCGTACTTATAGCCTCACAGTAGGCTTTGTAGAGTTATGACATTCCTTTTCTGAACTTCAGCACTCTAAGAGGGAACTTTTAAAATTTCTCACTTCCCTTGGTTCTCTTATGCTTTTATTGTTCAGAGAAATTTTTACTTTACTTTCTAGTTCTCATACTACTTAACTAGCTTCGCGATCAATTACTCACACTTATACTGGAGGTGTGACACTCCTTAATCTTTACCTTTAGCTTCATTAAATATCTAATTGGAAGCACCTTTAGGCCTTTAGTGACTTAGAGCAACCAAAGAGTGAAAAATAAAATTTGAAATTTAGGGTTACTATTCACGTCACTATTCACAGATTTTTGGGCCAACTTTGAAAATTCATAACTAATTCTAGCAAAATCAAAATTGAGTGCTTCCAATTTCTACTTGAAGCTTATAAGTTCCTATATAAAGGAAAAATACTCATTGAGTCATTAGCTTGTCCAATTGATACAGTTTACAGAGTGAAAAAGTACTGTTCATTTGGCAATTTTTCATTTTCCAAGATTTTCAATGATTTTCTTCAATCTTTGGAACATCATAACTTTCTGTACAAAAGTCCAAATCCATTGTTCTTTCACTTGTTTTAAACCTTACAATGCCAACCATTTTTCTATACAATTTCAGCTCAATTGGAGTTCATTTACCCTATTTTGAAATAGGTCAAAGTACAGGATTTGACCAACTTCACTTTGATAAAAACCAAACTTTTCATTTTCATACTTCATCTTTTTGAAACCCTAACTCCTAATCCTTTTTGAATCATATTTGATCATTCATTTAGGAGTTCTGGGCTATCATATATCATCCATACATGCATAGGTTTCACATCACATAATTACATAACCATGTTCATAACAAATTCCTTGCTTTAACTTCATAAACTTTCTCCTCACTCCAAAGAGTGAGGCACTTGTACCTAGAAATGGTTAATGGGGGAGGGTGAGATTCGAGGAATCCCAGTAGCAAACATTACAAACAATGCATGTAGGATAAATGTTATTGCAAGATATACTTGCCTAACATAGGCTCATGTTCACATAATGAAATACTGCGTGCTCAATGTTTTGTGTAATGTACTTATGACCATATTAAAAATAAAAATAGAGCTTCATTCATTCATACATGCTTCACATAATCTAGCAAAGCACTGCAGCAAATCGATGCATAACATAAACATCACATGCATACCAGTAAGCAAGTTCACTACCTTTTAGATTTTACCTCCTCCTTAATTAAGTACTTTGATCTTCTAACAATCGCTTTTTCTTTGTCACTTTATGACCCTAGGGAATTAATAACATAATTAGAGCCATGAAAAGTGAATGCCCAATAGGCCACATTAGCCCTAAAGGCTTACTTTTACCCTTGGAGTTCCTACAATTTACATTTGGTTACTTTCTCTCTTAATTTCGCATGGTAACCAAAAGCTGTCAGCATGTTGACTAAACTTTGAAAAATCATAATTAATTCTATAGAACTCTAATTGGGGTGGTTCAAATTTCTATGTTAACCTATTTCAGTATAATTTCATATAAAAATACTCAAGTTTGGTCATCACAGCCATATCATTCCCAGAATTTCATCAAATACAAACTGTTCCAGATTTCATTCCAGAAGCAGGACACAATTTCAAAAATTCATATCTCCTATTACACAAGTCAAATTAACCCATATGACCTATCAATTGAATAATTATAAGTCTACTTTAATTATGGAAAGTTTCATGGTCATTGGGCAAAATTTGGCCACACAAAATCACGTTACAATTACACTGCCTCCAGAAAACGAATTTCACATCCCTTACTATTTAGCTTCCAAAAATTCCAATTTCATATACAAGCATCTAAAAATCATGAACACTTGTATACCTACACAAAAACTCATTTTGGATCTATTGGAAGAATCAAAATTATCAAAATAATTCATTTTCATCAGTTTCCGGTCAGACCGAAACAGTGCACACATATTCAACAATATGAATTTTTCAACTTCCATCACTTCTACCACTTGATTCATGTTTCCAAACTCTCATTCATGCATGGAAAACATGATTCTTGCTCTCCTATGCCAAGTGGAAAATTGGGCAGCATAACCCCAAGGGTTTCATCATCCTAAAATTTACAACAACAACCAAACAACAACAAACTATACACCAACATACTCCATACAACACAAGGAGTGTTTTCCATATGATTATTGGCTCTAAATCCCCCTCTTTATCACTTTCCCTCTCAAGAACCCTAATGTTCAATCTTGAAAAAGAGAGTCCTAATCAAAATTTGAAACCATGGAAAGTGCAGAGGAGATCACCAGGAAGAGATTGGTATATAGCTTGAGGTGTATTGCTTGCTTACCTTTGATTTCTCTCAAGCTTTTCTCTCCTCTTTGCTCCTTGAAATGGCGTCTTTTTCTCTCTTTCCAGCTGCAAGAAGTCGTGCAAAATGGCTGGAGGTGGAGGGGAATTTTGTGATTTATTAATTCATGTATAAAGGCATTAAGGGCTAGGATTCAAGCTTGTAAAGCAATCTTAATCCAAGGGCTATTATTGATCCACCTTAGGAACATGTGCTTGCTTCTTATTGGCCCTCATAAAGGTGTAATGATGGCTGTCATTAAGGGGTAAAAAATCTGTTTGGGCTTTGGTTACATTAACCAAACTAGATCCCATTCGGTTACTTTTACCGTTTGCACTTTTTACCGGTAAACTTAACTTTATTCCGGTAAATCTTTTTCTACTTTTCTGGAGATATTTTCTCTCTCATTTAATCTCCATAATTTCATTTTGAATATAATAAAATTATTATCCCCAAAATACCCTTTGATTATCTCAATTTTTACAGGATTAATTTATCCTGTCTAAAATCCCTGAAACGGAACAATCGGAGAGCAAATTTCTTTTAGGACCTTGAAAAATACTACATTTTTCATTGATTCTCAAGCCCTTTTCCTTTTTCCAAAATGCCCTCTAGATTTTTCAAAATTAATTTTTGAAATAATTATATTTTGGGGATTTTCGGGTTTTTTTCGGGTTTTTTCCCAATTTTCGGGAACTTGCCTTAATTGTACACTGGATAATAATTTTATTAAATACTATATAATTCACAGGATTTTTCATATTTTTCTCTAAATTTTTGGAGGGCTCCTTGTACCTTAAATAATTATTTTTCCCGTTTTCACCCTTCAAAATTATATAAATAAGAATCTAATTTGAATTTGGAAAATTCGTGTTTCGCCATTGCGATTCATAAGTAGAGATCTATCTATTGGGCATCTGTAAATTTTCTGATATTTTGGTCAACTGGTTGACTTTTTGACTTTGAATTTGACTTTGACTTTGTCAAATGACCAAAATGCCCTTCAACTTTCTCTACTTTTTCCAAAATTACCATTTTGCCCTTACTTTTGATTCTGAAAGACCTTTATGTCCTTGGTCTTTTATTAAATGACATATGGGTCCCTTCCCAGAAGGTCACCCATCCTGGGATTGCTCTAGGCCGAGCACGCTTAACTCGGAAGTTCCTACCGACTTCCATGCAGCAGACCAATTCTGATTCTGCGACTTCCGGCCTAACAGCATCAACTTTTGCTGCTCTTTCTATCTGTGGGCTCTAACTTGACTTCTAATTACTGGTTTGGCCCTTTTTATCTAATGACCATATTGCCTTTGGTCTTTTTACTTAATGACGTTTATGTCCCTAGCTAACATTTTTAGTAATTTCAAAGCCTTGGGACTAACTTGACCAGGGTCTCTTTGGTCCATTGACATCTTCTCTTCCTGTACTTTCATTTCTGGGCCTTGTCTTCTCTCATATCTATGAATTTGGCTTTTGTGCTTATTTACAGAAAATGGTGGATATTACAGGAGGCTTTAAGCTTCAGCCTGTGAAGCTTCCTGATATTCTTTCACTTCTCAACTTATCTTTCTTTTTAACTGGCTTGATTATCACTTATTCAGGACTTACAGTTTTACTCCTTACTTTCATTACTTTCTTGCCTAGTGAATTGGGAATGGCTCATCTTAATTGACAGTCAGCTATCTATAGAAATAATCAAGGGTACTCTCTCTATACTAGCTAACCATCGTGAGGATGCCTTCTTATCTTAATCTTAGCCCATGGTCATTTCATTATTTTGTCCCAAAGAGCAGCATAACACTTGTGGCTCTGAGCCATAAAGGTCTCTGCTTGCTTTAACTGGGTCTGCAGACCTTAAGAGCTCTGTTGCTCTTTTGGAGGCATATCACCTCTTCTTATCTCTGGAACTTCTGATACTAGAGCCATGTTACTCCTTGGGACTTTTAGACCATCGAGCACAAGATAAGGTTGAATCGTCTATCCTCAGTGGTAGCTAGTCTGATAATTCCCCAAGATTAATCATAGAAGCCGACTTGTCTTCCTATGCTTTGCTCATTCCTCTTTTCCTTTTGCACTTCACTATAGCATATTCTTTTCCTTTCATGCCTTTTAGCTTATATTTCTCATGCCACATTTCTTTTCCTATACAACTTGACTTCTCATGCATTAATTCAGTGTCTGTTCTATGCCCACCTGCTATATCTTAGGATTCAACAATTCTTATTACTTCTTTTCTGATCAATACCATGATGTTGCAAAGAGAGAACTTGCATTCTGTTCATCATACTGATTTATCTAGTACCTAACTATTCAAGGGATTCTGCCCTTGAATGCTATTAACTTACTTTCTCTGTTTTCGTATTGGGAATGGCTTATTCCATATGCCTTACTTTTACTTTTACTACTTTCTTTCTCTTGTGGGACAACATGAGAAGCTCACAATGGTTTCCCATTGGAGTCCTATGTATTCCTGTCTATCAGGAATTTGCTTTTCTCCCTATCTATTAGGAAGTAGCTTGCCTTGTGCTAGGGAAATTAGTCCCACGTATCCTTGTCTATCAAAGATTTACCTTTCTTCCTGTCTATCAGGAAGTGGCTTGCCTAACTGCGGCGACTTAAATTGTCATACGCCTAACTGCGGCGTTAGCATAGGAAAATCACCATCTCAAACTCTAGAGAGATACTTTTTGGCTAAAGCATTCTTTATATGTTTTTTGTTGGGTACTTGCTCTTCTTATCATAAAGCAACATACCTTATTCCAATCAGGGAACCTTTCTTAACTTTCTTACTTTTATAGCAGTGGTATTTACTAATAAGAACTTAATTTCTCCTTTTCATACTTTGCCTGAGAATCACACCCTTCTGTGAGGCCTGGAAACATAGTGAAATATCACTAGTTTAAATCTCATTGCCTAAGGCATCTTTTTGCCTTTATTGTTATGGGGTATGCCATATCACTTGTCTATCCATTTCTCATCATTTATATCCTTATGATGGGCTACTCGACTTTCCCTTTATAACTCTTAAGATTCCTTGTCCAATTCATTTATGGCCATTTCATCTTTACAATTTATTCTCAAAGGAATCTTTCGTCGTATAAAATTTTAAGCCTATACACAAGTAGATGATTCATCACGAAGTATCCTCAAACTCCGCTGCTAGTACTATGCCTTTGTTACTATTAAACTTGGGCTGACTTAAGTTGGGAAGTCTATTGTGGTTACTGAAACTGCTACTGCTATGACTACTGTATCTATCATAGTCTATCTGGCTTACTCGTAATAATCATAAGGCCTTTTAGCAGCTTTAATACTTTCGGTACTGTCTACTTTCTAATTTCTTTAGAAAATTAACCACAACTTATTCAACGTCTACCCAACTCATCCTCATGCTTAACTGTCATAAATTATAGCCCAAGTAAGCACTTTTGTATCATAACTACACTTAAACTTATTCTTACTGTATACTGGTATTTACCTCTGACATCAAATCACTAGACAGGATTTCATTACTATATATATCCTATCTCATTATTATGTAACTCTTTTGAAATTTTGGGATGATTCTGATGCATACAACTTTATCTCCAATAACATGTATTTCGTCCAGCATAAGATCATAACCTAGCTTACTAATAGCTTAGAATATCTAATAACCTCGAATATTACTGAATTATCAGAGATTCTTCCTATGATCATTCCCTCTATCTCATTTTCCAGAAGTAAGGCTCAGTTTCATCTAGTATCCTCCGTCTCATAGCAGGCTTTAGATGAATATGACATCTATATTTTTTTTAATATAATTATTCCCTTAGAGACTCCATTATATTCTTTAGCCTCTACTTAACTCATCTGAGTCTCTATACTCGTAGTAAACTGATCCTCTTTTCGAGTTTCCTTAATCTCATCCTCTATATTACTGAGGACCTGAGTGATTTCACATCTGAATAATTGTAACTAACTCAATATTTCCCAATTTCTGAGATTCTATATCAACTTTTGCTCTTTTATCATCATTATAGCCACCTGCATTATCTCTCTATTTTAAGACATCGGCAACTAGCTTTACTTTGCTCGGCTGATACTTATTCAATAGTCGTAGTCCTTGAGCATTTTCGTCTCATGTCACTGTCTCAAGTTTAGCCCTTTCCAATCTTATAAATACTTGTGATTCCTATGTTCATAGTACATCTTGATAACTGCTCCATATAACTAGTGCCTCCATATCTTTAAAGCATAAACTATCGCTGCCAACTTTAAATTATACGTATAAATATTCTTGTCATTTTATAGAAAAAGACTAGCTCTTTCTAGTGAGCTTAATCGGCAGCAAGGCAATCCAAGAAAAGTTTTATATAAAATATCTATAATAATTTGCTAGGCCCAGAAAGCTCTTGACTTCGATTATGGTCCTAGGCAGATCTTATCTCAGTACCGCCTTTACTCAGCGTAGTCCACTGCGACCCATTCCTAAGAAATCACTTACCCTAGGAATTTTTACTTCTCTTACTGTCCTAGGCCGATTCGATCTCAGTACTACCTTTACTTGGCGCGGTCCGCAGCGACTTCTTCCTGAGTGATCACCTATCATAGAATTTCACCTTTAATAACTAGAACTTACTGAGCTTAACATGAAAATTTTTCTTTCAAAACAATTTATAAAAATTCTCGGATGCCTTTTTTTATATTCCTTTAAAGATCTGGAGTGCACTATGGTATCATTTATAAGACTACGACAAACTGGTCCAGGTATAGTCAAAATGCACAATTCAGGTAGTCCATGAAAACTGCAGGGGCATTCATTAAACCATATGGTACTCTTATGAATTCATAATGTTCGTACCTTGTACGGAAAGGCATCTTGTAAATGTCCTCGACTCTAAGTAGGAGCTAGTGATAGCCTGATCCAAGATCAATCTAAAACTCTTGTTTTTCCTTTCACAAAGAAAACTGGGGCTTTCTAGAGTGAGATACTAGGTCTAACAATCCCCTTCTCTAATAGCTCCTCTATCTGCTCCTTTATCTCTTTCTTCTTAATTAAAAATATTCTGTACCAAATCTTGGAATTCGACTTCGTTCCTGGTACTTAGTCAATAGCAACCTTCACCTCATCCTATGGAGGTAGTCTGCTGATCTCTTTTGGAAATACATTTAAGAACTTTCCGACTATCAGAATATCACTAAGGGACTCTTTAACTTCAATCTAAACTGGGGAGGAAGTCCCTACTATGCCTTTGGCAGCTAATCAAGCTCAAAGGCCTCTCTGGCCTTTACTATTTGACTAAATAAAGTCTTTGTCTTTGAGAAGAAAAGTAGTTCTGTAATTCCACGGGTATTTAATTGCAGGGTACGATCAATATAATCCATTTACGGTTCCCGTAAACTATCTCCTCTAGATGATTTATGTAGTTTAAACTTTAATCTTTTGGTTGCCTTTGCATCTCGCTTTGACCTTGAGATGGTAATATCGTAATAGATCCTGATCCAGATAAAGTGTATCTGGGGTTCTCTACCATTTCTGGATTCTCTTTTTCTACTAGGAGCGCTTCTTTTGATACTGGCATCTCTACCAGAACTTACAGATTCTAGACGACTTGACCCAGCTCATATGCCTCTCTAGCACAACTGGATATATGCTAATCGAAACCCTTATCCATGTAGAGCGGTGCTCTTAGAGTCCTCGGGTATTAGCATCCAGCATGCGCTGTAGAGAAGCAATCATATCAAATGCTGGACCTTCATATATGTTGTCCCATGGATATTCTAGTAGTTCTTGTGCTAGCTCCTTCTCTTTTTAAACACTTTATTTAAATTCTGAAATGATTCTATCACATTGGAACTAACCTCTAAGGGTTCCTTCTTATCATGTTCTTGGCTTTTCATATCTAGCTAGCCACATTAATTCATAAACTCATGAATATGAAACATAATTAACTAGCATATCATCATAAGAGGCAACCAACATATGCCATAACAAGTAGCATTTATCATAACAAAACAAGGCATGTTAGTGCATAACATATTATTTAGAAATGCACAACTTAACAAATAATAATGCACATTTTGCATTACAAATAAACTCAAATCTCAAACCTTTGCTCAGATACCACACAAAATGTAACACCTCTTATTTATCCTCTTAGCTTCCATTATAATGATTTGGAACCAATTAATGGCCTCAAACATCTTACATTGTCAAAAGGGATCAAAATGAAAACTTTCAACTTAAGGAAGTTACTATTCACAGTTTTTCGGGCCAACTTCGAAAATTCCTAACTAACTCTAGAAAAATCGAAACTGAGTGGTTCCAACTTCTATTCAAAGCTTAAAAATTCCTTTATGAGGGAAAAATACTCATTTGAACAGTGAATTGTCCAATTGGTACAGATTCTTTCGTGAAAATATACTGTTCATATGGTAATTTTTTATTTTCCCAGGATTTTCTGTGATTTTTCGTCAACTTTGGACAGTCATAACTTTTTGTGCAAAGTTCCAATTCCAATGATCTTTAGCTCATTAAAACCTTGCAATGTGAACTATTTTCCATAAAATTTCAGGACAGTTGGAATCCATTTAGTCTGTTACACGTTATGCCAAAGTTAAGGGTTTAGCCAACTTCTCACAACAATTAGCCAAATTTTCAACTTCTTAACTTCGTAATTCAACCTAATGATTTCAAAAATTTTCTTAATCATAATAACCTATGTAATTAGGCATTCATATGGCATACATTAGTTATCATGAGTCTATCATACATGTATGAGTTATATTACATGCCACTTTACAAACTTCAACAATATAATTGAAAGTTTACAATATAATTTAGATTCATACACATGTGCATATTTTTACTTCAAGCATCATGGATTTCCTCCTTACCCTTTGATTTGATTCCACCTAAAAATGGTTAGTGGGGGAGGGTGAGATTTTTGGAAATCCCAGTAACAAAACTTTCTAACACACATATAAAATTGCACGACAACTTTCAATATAAGTGTGAATTCATAAAAGTGCAACATGTAACAATGAAATGCATATGACCATAGCATACAAAAGAACATATTCACACTTTCAATTATCACAAATTTTCCATACAAGTCTTGCATAATTCATACACATTTTCAAAGCAATTAAGCTTAGGGTTAGAAGGTCTTGATGCCTTTTTTTCTTAACTTTTCCTTAACTTTGATGCTTTCTTGATCACATGAGAATTTAATCCCTTGCATTAAACCCTTGCCTACATAATACACAACATCTGGCCATTAAACATATGCGATTACCAGGATAAAAATCATTGTAAACCTCTCTTAAACAGTCTCTTGAATTACATAAGCTTTAAGACATCATACTTGTCTCTAATGTCTTCCAATGCTTCCACAAACTTGTGACCACTTTTACCCTACACAAAAACTCATTTTAGACTCATTGGAAGCATCAAAATCATTAAACAAAAATTCACAAGTGGAAGGAAAGTGATTCTTTTTCAAGTTTTCATGGTATCCATCATCATTTTCTTGTTTCTAAACTCATTCCCATGGATAATATGACTTAAATTCAACTCTCCCTCATTCCATAAAAATCTTGGCAGCATAACCCTTAGGGTTTTGACATTCCAAAATTTCATACAAACATTAAACCCAAGCAATATATGCATCAATCTTCTCCTTAACATGCAAGGAGTGTTTTGCAACCAATTATTTCCTCTAAATCCATCTCTTTCTCATTTTTCCCCTCATGAACCCTAACTTTCCATCCACCAAAAGAGAGCCAAAATCAAAAATCTAAACCGATAGAAAGGTAGAGGAAGTTGAGAGGAAGAGATTGATGTATAAATTTGGGTGGTAAGCTCTCTTACCTTAACTTTTCCTCAAGCTTTTCTCTTCTTCTTGGAGGCTTGAATGGAGTCTTTTTTCTCTAATTATCCAGCTGCAACTCATGGTCCAAATGAGGAGAGGAAGAGGAGAGATGGTTTATATAAAATCCCTTCATAAAAGATTAAGGGCTAGGATGAAAATTTAGTTACTAAGTTTAATCTCAAGGGTTGAGATTATGCCCACCTTTCCCATATATGCTAGCTTCTCATTGGCCCTTCAAGTGAGTAATAATGGCTGCACATGGGGAGGGAAAAATCTGTTTGGGGTTTGGTTACTCTAACCAAACCAAACTCCCTTCAATTACTTCTACCGGTTATAACTTTCACTGATAAAAGTAACTTAATTCCAATAAATATTTTTCTATTTTTCTGGAGACATTTTCTTCCTTATTTAATCTCCATAATTCCGTCTTGAATATATTAAAATCATCATCCTCAAATTATCCCTTAATCCAGTCAAATTTAATAGGATTCCTTTATCCTGTCTAAAACTCTTGAAAACGAGCAATTTTAGAATAAATCATTTTTAGGGCCTGATAATTTTCTTCATTTTTCATTGATATTTTAGCCCTTCTCTTTTCCCCAAAATACCTTCTAAATGTCCCAAATTAATTTTTGAAATAAATTATATTTTTGGTGATTTTCAGGCCTTTTTCCTCATTTTCGGGAAAATCTCCTTAATCGTACATTGGGCAATAATTTTGTAAAATACTATAAAATTCACTGAATTTTTCTAGACTCTGGTTTTTGGTCGTAGAGAACTCCTGATACCTTAGATAAATATTTTCAACCTTAAATCTTTAAAATTCCATAATTCCTTATGCAGATCGAATTTCAACAATCGGTTGAATTTCTGGTAATCAGTGTGTTCTGCTCTATCTTTTGGGCATCTGTGAACTTTTTTGATTTTGGTCAACTGTTTGACTTTGAATTTGACTTTGTCAAATGACCAAAATGCCCTTACACTTTATCTTAATGACCAAAATGCCCTTTCACAGTCTAACTTTTCATAAATTCCCATTTTGCCCTTGACCTTTTGGCCCTTGATCTTTTGGTTTCTGATTTCTGGGGCAACTTCCAAGGGGGTCACCCATCCTAAAATTTCTCCAGGGTGAGCACGCTTAACTTTACTATTCCTACTGGCTTTCATCCACCAGGCCCAACAACATCAACTTTTTCCGTACTTTCTATCCGTGGCCTCTAACTTGACTTTTGATTACTGGTTTAGCCCTTTTTATCCAATGACCATATTGCCCTTGGTCTTTATACTTAATGATATATATGTCCCTGGCTTACTTTCTTGGTAATTTCAGAGTCTTAGGACTAATTTGACCAGGGTCTCTTAAGTCCATTGACATCCCCTTTTTTGTACTTTTATTTTGGGGCCATATCTTACCTTACAACTATCGATTTGGCCTCTATGTCAACTTACAGAAAAGGTAGATATTACAACAGCTCAGATGAAGAAGAGAGTGAAGCAAAAGAAGAAGCCAATCTCTGTCATGTGGCTTAGAAGGAATACTCAGAGACAGATGATGTAAATATTGAACCCAGTTATGATGAATTACGTGCTGAATATGATGAATACTTATTGAGTTATTAAAATTTGCAAAGTAATTATCCTTTAAGAGAAAAAGGTTTAAAGAACTTGAAAAACCTAGTGAAAAACCAGCTGTTTCTAAAGGTTGCCAAATTGCATCATTTTAAAAACTAAAACAGAATAATTATCTAAAACTCTTGAAAAATTACTAGCGGCAGTGACATGCTGCAAGTTATTTTGAAAAATCAAAGTGTTATAAATAATAGAAGTGGTATAGGGTATAATCCTCAAAATGATTTCAAAAAGGGAAAGAAAAAGAATGGCAACAGAAGGTATTTAAAATATCTTCAAAAATCAGTACATGCTTTCGAACCTTTTACATTCTGTAATTACTATAATGGAAAGGGATATAAAACTTCTTCATGTTATTTTAAAAGGAATAAAGATTTAGGTACGTATAAGTAGGTACTAAAAGGGATAAATGTTTTAAAAGTCCCTGACACTAACTTGGGAGGACCCAACAGAACTTGGGTACCTGAAACCATCAAATGATTTTCTTGCAAGTTTGTCTTAGAGCATCCAAAGCAAGTAAATGGTACATTGATAGTGGTTGCTCAAGACACATGACAGGTGACAAAAGCAGGTTTGTTAGCCTGAAAGCCAAGGATGGTGGAAAAGTAAGCTTTGGAGGAATCAATCTGGAAGGATTACTAGAATTGGTAAAATTGCAAATGCAAATGGAGCACTGGTCAAAGATGTATATTGTAATATCCATAATTTCATACTAAATGAAATTAAGGCTAATCTGATGATTAAGATGATGAATTAGAGACGAGAAGTAGATATCTCAAAAATAAAGAAAGATTAAGGGCCAAAAGTTCAGGCACAGAGTTCCGTATGAATTCCAAAATTAAGTATATTTACCCTAGAAGCAATATGAGGATGGGAAACCTTATAGGAAAGGACCCATATGTCATTAATAAAAGACCAAGGGCATAAAGGTCTTTCAGCATCAAAAGTAAGGGCAAAATGGTATTTTTGGAAAAAGTAGAGAAAGTAAGGGCAAAATGGTAATTATGAGAAAGTTGAAGGGCATTTTGGTCATTTGACAAAGAAAAAGTCAAAGTCAAAGTCAAAAGTTAACCAGTTGACCAAAATATCAAAAAATTTACAGATGCCCAATAGATAGATCTCTACTTACGGATCACAATGACGAAATACAGATTTTCCTAATTCAAATTAGATTTTTATTTATATAATTTTGAAGGGCGAACAAGGGAAAAGTAATTATTTAAGGTACAAGGAGCTCTTCAAAAATTTAGAGAAAAATATGGAAAATCTAGTGAATTATATAGTATTTGATAAAATTATTATCCAGTGTACAATTTAAGGCGATTTTCCTGAAAATTGGGAAAAATACCCGAAAAATCCCCGAAAAATAATTATTTTGAAAATTAATTTTGGAAAATCTAGAGGGAATTTTGGAAAAAGGAAAAGGGCATGAGAATCAGTGAAAAATATAGTATTTTTCAAGGGCCTAAAAGAAATTTGGTCTCCGATTGTTCCGTTTCAGGGATTTTGGACAGGATAAAATAATCCTGTAAAAATTGAGATAAGTAAAGGGTATTTTTGGGAATAATAATTTTATTATATTCAAGATGGAATTATGGAGATTTAATGAAAAATAAAATATCTCCAGAAAAGTAGAAAAAGATTTACCGGAA
>JANTPZ010152201.1:0-22550 GCA_025593235.1 Vachellia pachyceras | reverse complement strand
AAGGAAAGATATGGAGCAGGTGAAAAGCTGTCAGAAAGAGAAAATAGCTGTTGTGAAAATATACTCGAGTGATTGATCTTAATACTCGAGTGTTATCCAAGCATTTTGAATTTTATGGAGTAATACTCGAGTGTTCTGAGTCAACTCCTCTACCACACCAAGCTCCCCTATCCCCCATGCATCCTCAAGATCCAGACGACCATCCCCATCTCCCACCGTCTGATGGTTGATTTTGTATTTTTTGTATATATATTTACTATTGGTATTTTGTAGACATTTCTTATATTTATTTAGTTTTGTATTTTTCATACATTTCTTTTATTTATTTAATATTTTTCTTTTTTTGAACTATTTTTAATTGAGATTTTAAATTTCATTTACTAATTCAATTAAGATAAATAATATAAATTATAATAAAAATAATTATTATTGATTAAATTTAATAATTTAATTCAATTAAATTTAATTTAAATTACAAATAATATTAAAATTTTAAGTTAATTAAATTTAAATTGTAGATAATATTATCAGTTCTATTTCATTAATTGTAATAATGTTAGTAGCGGTTATTTTATCTTAGCAACGGTTTTAGAATCGTTGCAAATTTGAAATTCAAAATAATTCTCGCAGGTTTAGCATCGATTTAGAACCGCTACAAATGTCAACGTTCATGCATTTTGTAGCATTTTGGGCATTGGTCATACGTTTTGTAGAATTATTACTCGACGCATTCCCTGAAGCAGCGACCCCAGCAAGGCTTTTCCAATATTAAATGTCTATATATTATAAAAATCTTTTCTCTTCAACTTCTAATGATTTTTCTATTTCTTCATGCTCTGTTGGCCAATCTAGTTCCATGGGAGAGCATAAGTTTCTCGGTAAACATGATATTCCAATCTCATCTAGTAAAGATCACCATTTCTAGGTTTGGGACTTTTGGAGATTACAATATAATTATTGTTGCTGTCTATAAAGGGCTATGATATTAATAACCGCTGCAAACACCGTCACCTAAAATGCTTCAAGAGCAACAACTGAATAGCACAAAATATTAAATTTAATTTAAAATACAAATAATATTAAAAATTTAAGTTAATTAAATTTAAATTATAAATAATATTACCAATTCTATTTTATTAATTGTAATAATGTTAGTAGCGGTTATTTTTATATCTAAACCGTTGGGAATTTGAAATTTAAAATAAATTCCCACCAGTAAATTTGAAATTTAAAATAAGTTTCGCTCGGAGGATTTTCATCTAGCAACGGTTTACAACCATTACAAATTTCCAACAGTTATGCATTTTGCAATGTTTTGGGTAGCGGTTTAGAACCACTGCAAATGTCAACGGTCATGTGTTTTGTAGTGTTTTAGGCAGCGGTTTTATTGTGTTCGTTGATAGATTTCAATTTAAGCCTTCTCAACTTAGAAACTTCAAAATTCTCATTTCTTTCTCTAATCACTTCCACATTCTCATTTCTGTCTCTGATCACTCTTCTTATTCTTGGTGATATTGCGATCAAGTTTATGTGAAGTCCTTCTAACGGGTAAGTCATGGATCAGGTTTCCTCGCATGTCCGTTCAATATTTAGCCGTATTAAACAGTTTTTTAGATTTTGCTGATAGACATGACAAGATTAATGGTAAGATTTCTTGTCCTTACTCTAAATGTAATTTCAAAAAGTGGCATGTTAAAGGTGTTGTTAGAGAACACTTAATAGTTAAGTCATTCCCTCAAAATTACAAAAATTGGGTATATCATGGAGAAAATAATGATGTCTTAGGAGAGTGTACTCCTTCAATCTCACAAATAGGAGTGGAAGAGGACACATGTTGACCTCGTCAATGGCGCACTTCGTGATGCTTTTGGGGTTCATGATGATGTAATCTTAGATGAAGTGTAGGTCCAGAATCTCAGTACATGAGGAATACGGAAGGTCGTACTTTTTTTGAACTCATGGCAGAAGCCGATTAAACTCTATATCCTGGGTGTGGGAAAGTACTTAAAATTATCTTTTTTTTTTAATTAAATCGTACCATAATAAGCGTTTATGTGGCATATCTGATAAGGGAATGTCAATGATATTAGAATTATTACTCAACGCATTCCTTGAAGTAGTGATCCCAGCATCTTTTTATGATGCAAAGAAGATTTTCAATAAATTGGTTTGAAGTACAAAAAAATCCATGCATGTCCAAATGATTGCATGCTTTATTAGGGAGAAGATGTGGATAGAGAATTTTCATGCGATGTAACACCTCACAATGCTGGACTCACTTGTCCCTATGCAACTTTGACATGGAGCCATTATGCCTTCCATACAGTCAGAAGTGGCGCTTAATCAATTATCGCCAATTTCTTGATGGGAAGCACAAATTTAGGTTGCAGAGGAATTGTTTCAATGGAAAACAGGAAAGAAGAGGACCGCCTGTCATGTTAAGTAGTTTCGATATTTTGAGTCAGCTTGATAATGTTCATTTTAAGTTTGGAAAAAAGGATGATTCAAAACAAAGCGGAAGGAGACCACGTAGTAATTTGGAGGTTGACACGATTCAGCAATGACGGAAGAGGAGTATATTTTTTACTCTTTCTTATTAGAAGACTAATATGTTACGTCACAGTTTTGATGTGATGCACATTGAAAAAAATGTGTGTGATACTGTTTTGTACACCTTGTTGAATAAATCTGGGAAGTTAAAAGATCATCTTAGACCCAGGAAGGATTTACAGTCCATGGGAATTCACCAAGATGCTTGGCCAGATGACAATGACAAGTTTCAACTAGCAAAATTTACCTTAACGAAGCCGAATAAGGATATATTCCTCTCAACATTGAAGAACATTAGGGTTCCTGATGGGTATTCAAGCAACATGTCAAGGTGTATCGATTTGTAGTCTCGGAAGGTATCTAGATTAAAGAGTCATGACTCACATGTCCTTATGCAACAGTTACTACAGTTAGCACTAAAAAACACATTGCCTCTAGAGGTGTTAACGGTGTTGGTGGAGATCTCTTTATTCTTTAGAAAGTTGTGTGCAAAGGTTTGTCACTGAGGAGTTGGATCAACTGTAGCAGTAGATAATTCTCACACTACCATTGGGAGATGATCTTCCCTCTTTCCTTTTTCACTGTCATGGTGCACCTCACTGTACACATTATTCAAGAGGTAAAACTTGGTGGCCCAGTTCAATATCATAGGATGTATCACATTGAAAGGTACTCACATATATTATTTACACACATCGGTATTTCACCAATTGACTAATTTGTCTTAATGTTTGGACTTAGTGTAGGTTCTTAGGAAAGTTCAAGTCATATATCAGGATTAAGACATGGCCAGAGGGTCCAATAGCAGAATTTTATATATGGGATGAGGTCCTGAATTTCTGTTCATGGTACTTTCATGACATCGAAACATCTTTCAACTGTCGTCTTCGTGTTAATGATTTCCCTGATTTTGGTCCCTTAATAGGCAGTTTGGTCCCTCTAGTTGGGAGACCAGTTGGATGACATCAATACTTTAACCTCATTCCTAATGAGATGCTACAGGCCTATTATCAATCCTTTCATTCAGTGAGTATCAATACCAACTTATTATCTTATTAACTTAACGTATGTTTACCAACTCATATAATGTACATTTAATCATAACAGAGAGTTCAGAAGTTATGTCAAGCATTAATTATGTATTAGAGCATAGACGTCCGTTAAGGTTAATAGAAGGGTGGATAGCGAATTCCCAAGTTGATTTGCATGCGAATTGCGCAATGACAACAACCTCCACCTAATTGATTTGACAAGTCTTACCATTGGCCTGCTCCAGTATGCGAGGAGGTTTACCGCATACAACGCCTATAGCTTCAAGTTTGCACAGGTTCATGCGATCAAGGTTCTCTCACCAAAAATTCCGGGGTTTTTGGGACCTTCAGTACAAGAAGTTATGTGAGCTCCAGTGACGGTAACATGCGTTTCGAAGTTGTCCCCTGCTATGGAAAACTGGTTGACATCATCGAACTAAATTATCAGGGTCAATTCACCGTCACACTATTCAAGTGTTCCCGGGCAAATATAACAACTCCTCGCAGAATAACTATTGATGAGTTGGGCATCACATCTGTGAATTTCTCAAAGTCATTCACACAGGTGACTCTCAAGATGATAAGCCGTATATTCTATCATCAGAGGCACAACAAGTTTATTATGTTAAAGATTATAAGCATAGAGATTGGAGTATGGTTGTTCATCTTAGGCCTAGAGATATTTATGATATAGATGATAGTGATCAACAATTAACATATGAGGCGGAGCCATTCCATCATATTGATTTTAAACATTTCTTTCCCGAAGGAGATGAAGATCTACCACTTGTTAGAGCTGATGAAGATAAATAAATAAATTAGGTACTAATATATTTAATTATTTTCTCTATCATGTATTTGAGCGGTTTACAAACCGCTGCAAATGGGTATAACCGTTGCTAACACAAGCCACTGCAAACTAACGTGACATAAGCCGTTGCAAAGCCCAACTGCCATCGAATACAATGACCTAAACTGTTACTGATTCAAGATGGACACCCTATAAATATCCCTTCCCCCTTCACTTTCTTTGCGTCAAGTCTGGTCTCCTCTGATCGTTTCACTTTCCTTTGCTGGTTTTGCTCTCTTATCTGATAGTTTTCGTTTTTTTTATTTCACTTTCTATTTTTTTTATTCATGTTTTTATTTCTTTTTATTGTTTGTTTGTGTTCTTTATTTTTTTTAGGTTTTTATTTTTTTGTTTATTTGTATTTAGTTTATCATTTAATTTCGTGATAATTTGTTTAATTTGTAGCTAATCTTTTTCTTCGATATATATTTTGAGTAACTAGAAGTAATTTATAAAAGTATACAAAATATTTTAATTATCAATTATCACTTTTATATTTTAAAATTTCATTGTTTAATTTTTTTTAATATTTTGATGACATTTAGTAGCGGTTTTAAAACTGCTACCATTTTTTTAATATTTTTTATAGTTCCACTATATCTGGTAACGGTTTTATAATTGCTACAAATTTTTGGAGGGAAAATTGTCCTCCTCCAAAAAAAATTGTACGAATTTGCATTTTAACTTAGCTACGGTTTCAAAAACTGCTATAGATTTTTGGACGGAAAATTTTCCACTCGTCAAAAAGGGGCGGGAATTTCCCTTTTAGTTTAGTAGCAGTTTCATAACCGTTGCAAATGTCATGTTGAACTGCCGTGTTTGAACCTCTATAAATGTTTCACGTTGTCCCCTCGTCTCATTTATGTTGCCGCGGTTTATTACATACGCTGCAAATGTAGTAGCGGTTTTTGCTATGTACGCCGTGATTCTTTAGAATCACTGCTAAACCAGTTGTCACATCATGTTTTGCAGCGGTTTTGTAAACCGCTAGAATATGTATTTGCGAAAGTTAAAACCACTATAAATATATAAAATAACCGCTACTAATATGGCCTTTTTATAGTGATTATGTCAGATAACCTGATTAATGATTTATTAAGTTTAGCGACTCATTAGAATTTGAGTAATTCAACCGATTTTACCTCAGAAGAATATAAAAAGGAAAATTTTTCACTTGAGTTTTAATTAGGTTTATGTAACTTTTTCCTTTTTTATTAGATCTTTATAGTTTCACCAAATATTTAATTAAGCCCTTATAGTTTTTTTATCATGTCCTTATATATATTTTCATCAAGTTTTTAATTGGGTCTGTATAAATTTTTTATAGGAGAATTACACTCAAGCCTCATGGACGAGAAATTATCGTTTTTAGTTGTCATTAGTATCACATTATTGTCAATTGAAGCATCATGACTTGTCATTAATGATATCATGGTTTGTCATGCCCTTTTTAGGGACCTAACAGTGATAATTTTTCTTCTTTGCACTTGAATGTAGTTTCCCTTGCTTTATATCTATCAGTTGAAACTATAGCTAATGACCTAATAAAAAATAAGACGAAACTAAAAGTACCTAATAAAAAACACTGCAAGATAGAATGATCTGATTAAAAGAAAAGGTGAAACAATAAGTAAATGCTTAAAAAAACCATATATAGGATCCTAATAAAGAGGTTGGTGAAACTATAAGAATCTAATTAAAAATATAGTAAATTAAACTGTAGGACCTTGCACGATTAATTTTTTTCACCATTATGTCAAGGTGGTGACGGATAATGAGACGTTAGCTATTTTACCTATATTTGTATAGGTAAAATAGAATATAACTATGGGAACTTGCATGTTTAATTTTATTATTGGTAGTTAATTTTTAAATCTCTTTACAAGTACTCAAGAAGTTAGAAAAACTAGAGCACTCTAAAATCTTTAATATAATAAATTTTAGCTCCCCTCAAACTTAGGGTCCTCCCAATTTTATTTTTATTTCTTTCGATCATTAGGTTCAGCATGAGATGAGTGATATTTTGATATTTTATAGACAAAAAATAATGTTGTTTTCAAATTTTGTACTATTTTTCAAAGTTTTAATAATCTAAAATTGTGCAGTTTCATTTTTATTTAGAGTATTAAATCTTTGTAAAATCATAGAAAAATTGAAAAAAGAACAGCATATTTCTTATTCATAAGATATCAAAATGTAATTGATTTTTACGTAAAATCTAATGATAAAAAAGGGGTTAATACAATCTTTAATCCTCAAACTGTTCCTCATTTCAATTTTTTGTCTTAAATTCAATTTTTTTTCAAAACATTAGTCCTTGTACTAAAAAAAATCTGGACAATTTTGCCTTTAAAATACCAAAAGGAAAATGTCAGCAAGTTTAAGTGATAAAAAATTGCGTTAACCTTAAACAGAAATATTAAAAAAAAGCCAAAATTTAAATATCGTTGCATCATCATTGTTCATGCTTTATACACTTCGTTCAGCCACGAAATTTGATTTTCCACAAGCAATAACAGGAAACTACCATTGTCGTAGCTCAAATGGAAGAGATGAAGCCCCTGGGCTTTTGGTCTTGCGTAAGGGCTTAAGACCCTTACTTTCACTATACTACAAAGTTGATCAGTTGACATTGAATAGCTTTTGGTTATTAAAAGAAAATGAGGACATTAAAGAGACAGAGAAAAGTTTTAAAGAATTTTGTTGATGGTTAATTATATTGGAAATTGTGTTTTAGGGGTCAATCATTGTATCTCAGATATTATTTATTTTAATGTATTTCTCTATTTAATTATCTTAGCTTTTACATTTTTTATTATGATAATTGCATCCATGAGCAAATTATGAAGATTGTCCTAAATGTCCCTAGTCGGTTATCTATGTGGGAGCAAAGATGAAATAAGACCAGTATGATTTTGATAAGATATGGAGATACGAATTAAAGTCATAAGCACTTGTAAGAGTACAAGGTGCTGGATCGACCCACTATGAGAAAGCTGCATAGATTAAGTCATTAGCTTATCTCATATGTAATCACGTCACCACATCCTTTGACCTGAGATCATCATGGATTCCTACATGAAGGTTGTTAAGTTTTGACTTAGTCAAAAGTCACATTTGACCAGGTGATAATAAATGCTATGATCAGGCATAGGGATCTTTCATGTAGAGGAATATGAATGATCAAGATGAGATTTATCCCTCACATTAGTTGAGATATATTATTGGATATCTCGATGAGTCAGTCTAAGAAATGTATGACCATATTGTAACCAAAATGAGTTTTTGTTTCTAAGATTAGACTACTTATGGATCGAGAAAGTAATAATCAGGAATAGTAGAATGACATTATCCATGCCTCATCCTTAACCGATATAACGTGTGACAAAAGAGAAGTGGCATGATTACATGACATGTTGTATCGTATTAACGATTCTCATGTGAATTGGGTAGTTGCAATATCTTACTAGAGGCCACTTGCGACTTGTGGGCTAATACTTAGTTTAGCCCACTGTCAACTTCATGGGGGCCTACAGGGTCGCATGCAAGAACATCCCAACACAAGCTTTAATATTCTAGGGTTTTTCGAAATCACAATAAAATTATATAGATAATATTAATATTAATATGTTTTAATTTTAATATTTAATTTATTTGATAAATTAAATAACTAACATTTATATTTGGATTTAATTTATAAAGATAAATTAAATCGATTAACTCATTGTTTGGATTAATTTAATAGATATGATTTGATCAAATTAGATTAATTCAAAGTCAAATTTCATAATTTGAATTTTCAAAATTTGAATATCAAGGTTATTAAAGATCAATATTGAATATCCTTTTAAATTCAAATTTCAAGATTAATAAAGATTAATCTTGGATATCTTTTGAAATTCAAATTTCAAGATTAATAAATATTAATTTTGAATATCTTTTGGAGATTCAAGTTAATCTTGAATATCTTTTTATATTCGGATTTTCAAGATTAATAAAAGATTAATCTTGAATTATAATGCACTGTATGAATTCTATAAATATGAGGACTCATAAACGATAGAAGGTATGCATTTTCGAATTTGATTAAGCGAGCCACCAAAATCCTAGAGAGAGAATGAAACCAAGGGCGCTAGCACGCTGCCGTTGTTGGGGACTGTTCGTGTGGATACCAGTAGAGGGAGGTGATCAAATAAGGTTGGCTCCTAGAGATCGGATTTCCAAGAATTGCGAAAAGATTATTGCTTATTGTGAATTCAAGAACTGCAAAAATAAGGTACTATCATAATTACTCTGTTTAAACGCCTTTGATAGATCCAAAAGAGGGATTAGAAAATTTTTGAAATTTATTTCTTTCGCTGTGTTTGTGTGTTCTAATCTCAACAAATTAATGAGAGTGTGTGTGTCTCTTTATACACACATATATATTGTACAAACGTAAACATATACAAACATATATATATATATATATATATATATCGTACAATCACATATATGGAATCTTATAAAGCATTATTGGTTGTATAGCCCCCGGGGGCGGGGTGAACACATATCGTACACACTAAAATAGTATTTATAGCTATATGTGTAAAATTATTAAATTGAAAATTTAATAAGAAATTTTCAATGTTTAAACTAACGAATCTCTATAAAATATTGAATGACCTATAGTAAAATAAAATATAGGAAGTTTAATTAGTCAAATTTATCAATTATGATTAAAAAGACTAAGTGAAGGGAATAAAAAATATAAATACTGTTATGAATATATTAATTATGTGGATGTCCATTGACTGTTCACCTTCAATATCATAAATGTTGTATATAAATTATTACTGAGAAACTAAAGAGCTGAGTCACAATTAATATCTGTATTAATTGCACTATTAAATGTTATGACCCTTGGAGGTCATTCTTAGTGCCTATAAATAGGGTCTTATATTTGATAAATGGAATAGAGAAAACTGAATGTGCATTGCTCTCTTCCATCTTCTCTTCTCATCTCTTATCTCTTATCTTGAAAGCTCTTACTTTTATAACAAGTTATCAGCACGAGAGCTCTGAAGAAAGTATTCTTCCCCCATAGTTACTTTAATGATTTCATCTTTCTTTTACTGTACCTTTGTTTAATATTAATCTATCTGGGATAATCTTAGCCACTATATGAATTAAAGTGAATCTTTTACCGATTGTTTTAAACATGGGGTTCCATGGCTTAGATTGGAGATTATTATTGCTTTCTTATTATAATCTCATTTACAATTTCATATATATATATATATATATATTACTTATATGGCTTGAAGCCTTGTATATATATGATTTTCTATTAAGAAATTATATGACCAGAAGTCATATTCTTTTAATATGGCTAGAGCCATATTCATTTGATTCTAGGTATATGACTAGAAGTCATATACATTTTACATTCTATCTTATGGCCAGAAGCCATATACAACTTTTATCCTGAAGATAAAAGGCCAAAAGTTATATTTCTTTTATTTCTGATTGTAATATAATATGATTGAAAGCCGTATTTCTTTAATTATATAATTTTGAGATTTTATGGTCATAAGCCATATTCCTTTGATTTCATGCTATATGACCATAAGTCATATATATTTTTATATTTTATCTTATGGCCGGAAGCCATATACAACTTTTATCATGTTGATAAATTGCTAGAAGTCATATTTCTTTTTAATATGGCCAAAAGTCATATCCATTTGATTCTATGATATATGATCAGAAGTCATATACATTTTTATATTATATCTTATGGCCAGAAGTCATATACAACTTTTATCCGGAAGATAAAATGCCAAAGCTATGAATTTTTATTTTCTATCTTAATTTTTTTTATTATGAGATTATATAGCCAGAAGCTATATAACTTTTATTCTTTACATTATTAAATGGCCAGAAGCCATAGCCTTGATTTTCTATTATGAAATTATATGGCATTAATTTCTCATCCTGATTTGATTGATTGGCCTGAAGCCATGAGAATAAAAATGGCTCGAAGCCATGCAAAGTTTTAACTCTGATTATCTTGAAGGCATGAGATTAACTATCAACGTAAGTTTTCTTTTGTATTATTATATTGCATTTCATATTCTAAGAATTTCCTTTATTACCTTAATCTAAATTATGATTGGTAAATTTAAATTTGCAACTACTGGAAAGCATATTTATTTTCAATATTTATGTTCTACCACCATAAAGGTCTTAATCGAATATTTGATCATAAAGATCCATTTTTCTTTGGATGAATGTGAGGGAAATATATGACCACTTGAAGATGGTTATCCTTCCAAAAAGCTCATCCAAATTGCTCCTAAAGTAGGAATATTGTGAAAAGAGATTTCAAGAAATATGCTGAGTTAATTTCTTACCTCCTTGTGACAGAACAAAATAATGAGCTTTTATTAAAAAAAAATCATGAATCTCGTCCAACTGGTTCGAATCCATTCCCATAAGTGAATATAATATCTAACAAATCTGTCTATGACTGTGGATGTGGATGAGGACGTAGACGTGGCTACAATTGTGGGAGTCGGCGTGGTTAGAATCATAATGACTTTAAACTTCACCTGAAGTGGAGAAGAATTGATAAGAACCATATAAAAGGGTAATATGTGTGCATAATCAACACATTGGATATGCATTGGAAGCTCCGGAAAAGCCAATTTATAAGAAATTTACTAAGTTTCATAATATCCGTAGAAATGGATACCAATTGGAAGTAAAAGTTATATGACCAAAAGTTATATAAGCTTGATCTCCTATTTTAATATCTTATGGTAGATGCCATATATTTTACCTAACATAAAATAGCCAGAAGCTATATTCATTTAATTATTGTTATACTAATGGTACTATAAGTATATAAATATATAACTTATATAATTATATATGTGTGTGTGCATATACATATATATTCTTCCACTGTTAACCTTATTTATTTTATTGTTGGTTTTATATATTTATTTTTACATTTCCTCCATTTTCTTTGGCTTCGTATATAAACATATTTTAAAGCATATAATAGTAAACTAGAAGTTTACTGAGACTGACAAATTTAATGCTTGATATGCATTAGTAAACCAGCAGTTTACTGATGAATTTAATGTATATCATGATCTAGTAAGCCAGAAGTTTACTAATTAATACAAACCAGTAGTTTTTCAATGTAATTTAATGTTGGCATGATCGGTTAGACCATCCCGGTTCAATTATGATGTAAGAAATGATTGAGAATAAATGTGGATATACCTTGAAGTGTTAATAGATACCACTATTTCTCATATGCTGCATGTTCCAAGGGGAATATATTATTAAGTCCTCATAAATTTAAATACAATGGGAGCCTTTTAGATTCTCGAAATGGATACAAGAGTATATTTATGGAATGATAAACTCACATAGTGAGCCATTTAGTTACCATATGATTTTAATTGATGCATCAACTAAATGGTCTCACGTTTGTTTATTATCTTCTTGCAACCTGAAGTTTACAAGATTCTTTACTCAATGAATTGTTAAGAGTATATTATCCTGATTTATCCGATTGCAAAAGGCTATCTTGGTAGTGCTAATGAATTTACTTCAATAGCCTTAATGAGGATTGCATGTCCCTTGGATTTGATGTTGAACATATTGTAATTCTTGTTCACACGTAAAATGGGCTAACAGAATGATTAGTTAAATGGTTGCAACATTTTCACATGAGATGTTATCTCCCATATTTTGCTTAGCCACTTTCTATGCAGCACTGTTAATTTGTATGAGGCCAACAAATTATCTAAGATTCCCCTTGTAAAGGTTTTTGATAAAAAACCTTATATTTCCTACTTTTGGGTATGTAAGACATGTGCATATAAAACCCAATGTATATATGTTGGTTATAAATTTTATGACACCGTTTGTCAAGTGTCATTTGATGAATTACTTTCATCAGCATCAGGGGGAGAAAATAAGCAGTTGGGTCAAGAGATTAGCTGGAATGAATTATCATTTGCTCATTTTGATCCTCGGACAAAACAATGTGAACTGGAAGTTCAAAAGATAATTTATTTACAAAATTTAGCTAATCAAATGCCAGAAGCATTTACGAATCAACAAAGTCACATTCCCAACTGCCAATGCTCCTATCAGAATTAATATCCCTGAAGGATAAACTATTATGAATAAATCTAAATCACGCCTGAAGCGTGAAAGGTCAATCGGTTCCAAAGATAAAAATCCTCAAAAAAAGGGAGCTCCAAAAGAGATGGTCAAATCGAGGATAATCAAGAAAATATAATAGCTCCAGAAGAGAATGTGGTAGTCCCATAAGAGATAAAGGTACCTGACATATGTGAAAAAATGAGATCTCAATAAATTATGTTATGAATTGAATACGATAGAACCGAAATGAAGTCAACGTTGACAACATCTTTGCTTATAATGTAGCATATGATGTAATGAATAGTGATGAGGATCATGAGCCAAAATCCATTAGTGAATGCCAACAGAGAAAATATTGGCCCTTATGGAAAGATGCCATTAAGGCAGAATTAAAATCATTTCAAAAACAAAATGTGTTTGGACCTGTAGTCGATATACTAAAAGATGTAAAGCCTATTGGATAGAAATGGATTTTCGTGAGAAAACAAAATGAAAAGGGTGAAATTATAAGATATAAGGCACGTCTTGTAGCCTAATGCTTTACACAAAGGCCTGGTATCGATTATGAAGAAACGTATTCACCTGTAGTGGATGCGACTACTTTTCGTTACTTAATTAGCCTGGCTTTACATGAAGGACTTGATTTGCATCTAATGGAAGTTGTGATTGCCTATTTATATGGTTCACTTGACAACGATATTTATATGAAAATCCCTGAAGGATTAAAAGTGCCAGAAGCACAAATCCCTGAAGGAATTAAAGAGTCAGAAACATTGAATTCTAGTTCTCGAGAACAATACTCAATTAAGTTGAATAAGTCCCTGTATGGTCTGAAGCAATCAGGGCGCATGTGGTATAATCGTCTTCATGAATATTTGTTGAAAGAAGGATATATAAATGATCCAATATGCCCTTGTATCTTTATGAAAAAATCTAAATGTGGGTTTGTCATCGTTGCTGTTTATGTTGATCACATCAACATCATTGGAACTCTTGAAGAGTTACAAAAGGCAATTAATTGTTTGAAGAAAGAATTTGAAATGAAAGACTTAGGAAGAACGAAATTCTGTCTTGGATTACAGATTGGGCAAATAAAAGATGGGATCTTTGTATATCAAGAAACTTAAACAAAAAAAAGATCCTAGAACATTTTTATATGGATAAATCTCATCCATTATGTACTCCAATGGTTGTGAGGTCTTTGCAACCTGATAAAGACCCATTCAGACCTCGAGTAATTAGTGAAGAAAGTGATGAAGAACTAGTTGGTCCTGAAGTACCATAACTTAGTGCTATTGGGGCACTAATGTATCTTGCTAATCACACACGTCCTGATA
This sequence comes from Vachellia pachyceras, assembly GCA_025593235.1. Lineage (NCBI taxonomy): Eukaryota > Viridiplantae > Streptophyta > Magnoliopsida > Fabales > Fabaceae > Vachellia > Vachellia pachyceras. The sequence goes on along the minus strand of JANTPZ010152201.1, from coordinate 8,613 downwards.
TATCATTTGTTGTTAATTTATTAGCAAGATATATTTCTTCACCAACACGAAGACATTGGAACGGAGTTAAACATATTTTCCGTTATCTCAGAGGCACCATGGACATGGAGATATTCTACTCAAATAAATCCAAGCGCGAAATGGTTGGTTATGCAGATGCAGGATTTTTGTCTGATCCACATGATGATAAATCACAAATTGGCTATATGTTTACATGTGGAGGTGTGACACCTCCTATTTTCCCCCTATTTACTTTTTATAGATCACTTATGAATCACTCTTGGGCCTTAGATATCAAAAATTTGTCCAAAATTGTGAACTAGAATTTTTAAAAACGGAAAAGACGCTTGTACTGTTCACAGTGCCATTTTCCAGTTTTTTGGCCCAACTTTGAAAAATCATAACTAATTCTAGAAAAATCGAAACTAAGTGATTCCAATTTCTAAATTTTGCTTGTTAAGTTAACTATAGGGTAAAAATACTCATGGGTTCCAATTATTGCCCATTTGATACAGTTTATTCAAAAACCACATACTGTCCGAAATGGTTCGCTCCAGTTTTCCAGATTTTACCTCAATCTTTGGAAAATCATAACTCTCAAAATACGCATCCAAATTTTGCAAACTTTATATCATTTTAAAGCTTAGGATGTGAGTTTCTGGCTGGTAAATTTCAGCCCATTTGGAGCTCGTTTGCTATTTTTAACTGTCACTTGAAATAGATTCATTTTCCAGGGCTTTGGATCTCCTTTAGCTTTGAAAACCAATTTTCTTAAAAATTTACCAAAACCTCTTTTTGGTTCCTTAACACTTCTTAAACATGCATGACTATTCCCTTACCATTCTTGGTTGCTTTTAACTCATCATCATGCATACTTCATCACCCATTCTCATAATACTTTTGTAGAGGTTTATGTTACAAACATGACAACAACTTCAAGAAAGTATGCATCTTAACTATTTACACCAAAACATGCAAGCAAAACATCATCTTCAAGCATCATTAACCTTTTCTTTACCCTTGCTTAAGTTTGCACCTACATGGTTAGTGGGTGGGGAATGAGATTTGGGAATCCCAATAGCAAAACCACATAATCATAACAAGGTGAATGTGCATACATGACTTTATGGCATGTGTATGAATACATAAACATGTGACACATCAAACTTCACTTTAGCATGCATATGGCCATAGTACAAAAGTCACATTTCATACACAAATCATGCACTTTGCTCATCATAAAAGTTCATGTAACATTCACAAATCATTTTTTTAAACATAAAAGGAGATTAGTAGTTTTACTACCTCAAGATCCTAGCTTTCCTTTAATCCAACTTCCAAAGTGTTCTTGGTTCTTTTTCAAGATGCTCTTAGGAACTCTTAAACCCCTAAAAATCATGGCATAGAATCTACATAAACATGCCATCATCAAAATGCAACAAAACTTGCAAAACACATAAAAACCCCTTTTTGGTTTTCTAAGTGTCCTACAAGTTCAAGATTTGATTTTTTATGGCCCTTTAAGATTCTAAAATCCATCTCTTAACTTTACCCTACACAAAACATTTTGAAGCCAATGGAACCATCAAATTTGTTGAAATTTTTGAAATTTGTTTCTTTCGCTGTGTTTGTGTGTTCTAATCCCAACAAATTAATGAGAGTGTGTGTCTCTTTATACACACATATATATTGTACAAACGTAAACATATACAAACATATATATATCGTACAATCACATATATGGAATCTTATAAAGCATTATTGGTTGTATAGCCCCCGGGGGCGGGGTGAACACACATATCGTACACACTAAAATAGTATTTAATAGCTATATGTGTAAAATTATTAAATTGAAAATTTAATAAGAAATTTTCAATGTTTAAACTAACGAATCTCTATAAAATATTGAATGACCTATAGTAAAATAAAATATAGGAAGTTTAATTAGTCAAATTTATCAATTATGATTAAAAAGACCAAGTGAAGGGAATAAAAAATATAAATACTGTTATGAATATATTAATTATGTGGATGTCCATTGACTCTTCACCTTCAATATCGTAAATGCTGTATATAAATTATTACTGAGAAACTAAAGAGTTGAGTCACAATTAATATCTGTATTAATTGCACTATTAATTGTTGTGACCCTTGAAGGTCATTCTCAGTGCCTAAAAATAGGGCCTTATATTTGATGAATGGAATAGAGAAAATTGAATGTGCATTGCTCTCTTCTCTTCTCATCTCTTATCTCATATCTTGAAAGCTCTTACTTTTATAACAAATACATAAATATGATTTATTAAATACCTTCTTTATAGCTCAACTCTATCCAACATAGAAGCGATTTATTTACCAAGTAAACGATTAGTAAGGAAAGTTAACCAGATCTAATTCACAATGGTGCCGGATTTAACTTTTTTAATGATAACTTTTAAAAAAAATAAAAAGTTTTTAAAAATCATATCCGAGCCATCTCAAACTGATTTGAATGGTCCAAATTTAGTTAACTCTCATTGCTAAGCAAAGTGGTTAGGAGGAAACTAATTCCAACCAATGCAGGACTTCTCTCCGTAACATTCTAAAATTTGACTAATTTGTTATGAAATGTAATTGAAGCTTTGTAAAGCCAATTACAAAATTTTGGACAATTATGAATAAATTTTAGGAAAAAATATCTTAAGGAAATTTGAGAAAAATAAGTAAATTACCCAAAATTTTTCAAAATAATTATTTTACATTTTGATGGTCAAATTTAGAGAGAAATTTACTTATTGGAATAAAAAGATGATTACTACATTTTTGGATTTAAAAAAGAGGAACCAGAATGCAAAAGGGGAAGTGTGGAAGGGAAACTTGTTATTCACCCTCCCCACACATGCAACACATATGGTGAATCAATTAAATCTGTTTTCATTTTGTTTCTTTTTTCATGAAAAAATAAGGCTAACCCAATAACCCTAAGTGTCCAATGTCAACGCTAACTCACTCAAACACTCAACCATTCATACTCAGTTTATCTGATCGTCTCCATCCTCCCTCCTCGGCCTCTCACTCTCTCAGTTTCCCGCTCTCTATCTCTCCCCTTCTCTCTAGGTCACCATAACTAGTAAAAAATTATAATAAACCGCAGGAAAAGGTAAATTTTTGAAAAATTTGCAGGAAAAGGTAAATTTTTTTAAAAAAATTGAAAAATAATACCTATGGATTTTAAATCCGTAGGTAAAATTACCTGTGAATTTAAAATCTATAGAAAAAAGTAAATTTTTTAAAAAATTAAAAAAATTACCTACGAATTTAAAATCCATAGAAAAAAGTAAATTTTTTAAAAAAATTGAAAAAAATTACCTATAGATTTAAAGTCCAACAGAAAAAGGTAAATATTTAAAAAAATTGAAAAAAATACCTACGGATTTAAAATCCATAGGTAAAATTACTTACGGATTTAGAATTCGGAGATAAAAAATGCCTTCGGATTAAGGATCCGCAGGTATTTCCCTCCACGACTCGTAGTCTCGTGCATTCCCATTCCCATTCCCATTCCCTCCCTTTTTAAACCTTAAAACCATCTTCTACCTTCGTGAAGCTCGAGAGATTCAGCATATTGCTTCTCATCTGGTTTTTGTCTTCTTCGTCATGTGAGAAATCCTAGTGTTCCGCAGCTTCAGCCTCCTCTGCCGGCGACGAATCTGCTAGCTCCTCTGTGTCCTCCGAATCCAAAACGTCGCTTTTGGCCGATGAAAACGCATCTTCCTGATGCTTTCACACCGTGTTTCCCGTCGCCGTTACTCCTCCATCTTTTGTTCCATCTTGCTGTGGCTCTCCTTCCGCCTAATTCACTGCTTCTGAATCTCCTGGATCTGCATTGGCCTCTGATCTGTGAGAATCTTCTTTATCTTTCTATCTCCCATTCAATCTGTTTTTTTGAAATTTCACCTGTGAACCGAAGATGAAAAGCTAGGTTTAGTATTAATTCAAACTTGTTTGCTCTGATTCTCTCCATACATGTCTTCTTGCACGTGCAGCATTGCAAGCTAGACCCAGGGGTAGAATCTCTGTATTAAACAATCCATGTAAGTCAGGTATTGCAAGCTGCTTTTGTTCATTTTGTTTTGTCTTGTCCGCTCCTTTTTTTTTTAAATTCTTGGTTTTGAGTTACATAAATTTATCAAATTCCTGTAAATTTCTCTTCAACAGCGCAATCCATTGATTGGGCTGTTGAAGAGAAATTGAAGTCAGGTATTCTCGGTCTCTTCAATCATATGATAACTAATTCTATACATTGGCTACCAGTCTCATGCCCAGAAGTACTTAATTTTCTTCTCTTACACAGCCACACGCCCAAGCATATGCAACACACAATGCCATGAATGTACAGTTGTTCAGCTAGATTAAGCAGTTCCGTTTGGAAGGTTTACAATTGTATGCATGTAGGATCTGTGATTTTGAACAGTCCTCAATTTCAGCTTAGAAATTTAATGAATCTTAAGCCTTCAACTGGTCATGCATAGACTTCCGATGTTCTGTTGTTGAGAGACGTACAAGGTATAAGCTTTCACAAGCACAAGAGAGACAGCATATTTTTGAGGTATATTCTCGATGTGTTTATGTGTAGAGAATTGAAATCTTTTGACAACTTTGGGGGGAGCTATTAGAAATGCTTTTTATTCTCTATTTTTATTGGATATGATACTTTTATAGAAACATGGTAGTTGAATAAACCGTGTTACATTAAATATGTTATCTTCCATGAGTTATCTGCTCCTTGAGTGATTTGACTAAAATTAAAATATGTAAGTAGGAGATATTCAAGATCAGTGTTGCACATCAGCATGCCTTACAGACGCTGAAATGGTAGATGCTGATAAATGTCCCAAGCATTTATTTCTTTTATGTGATAAATAATGCCCCATCCTATGCATTGAATTGTTTATCCATACATTCTTGCTGTCCAACATGATAGTTTTCTCTTTATGCTTCTGGAAATTGTATAAACCAATTTGGTGATTGACGTGTTGCCAATGATTAGCTGTGCTAACAACTTACCCTTTTCACTCCAGCATGTGCCTTTTCCCCTGTGAACTTTGGGGTTAAATGCAGTTGAAGGCTTAAGGTCAACCACTTCTTTTAACCGTGAGTCATTTGCTTCTAGGAATTTGATCACAAAAAGAATCAGCTGGTCACCGGATCCTGGCTGCCCTAGGTTTCAATGTTGAAAAAGCCAAAGAAGTTGTTACATCAGTAAGTCTAGCGTTTAGTTGCTGTTATTTGACTCTTCATCAGTACCAAATATTGATGTATAATTTGGCATACCGGCGGAACAAATTTCCCCTTTTCTCTTTCTTTCTTTCATTTTGATGATGTATATTAGGTCCTTGTAATAATTGCTCAATAATTCCTCCTATTATGAGGAAAATACTTACTACCTCTCTCTCGCAAACCCACACACACACACACGCTTTTTCAAGATATGCAAGTTTCCTAAGGTCGGTCCATGTGTTTGTGATATGCCAGCGGGATTTTGATGCATAATTTCACATACACACCAATAACACAAAAAACCAGAATATATGAATGGATTCTAGGCACGAATATTAATTTTCTTGTTTTGTGGACTTGAAATTCCTGAAGACTTGAAACTTTTGTATATGTATTATTGCTTGTATATTGGTCCCAGATCCAAGGTCCCAGATCCAAGCCTTACAAATACCAGGTCCCAGTTTGAAACTTTTGCATATTACAAACTTACAAATACAAGGTCCCAGATCCAAGCCTACGTTTTTTACGGTATCAATCAGAACATTGCTTGATGATATGCAGATACCAGACGAAGCAAATTTATTTATTCATCAGCTAAGATGAAGTTGCCTTTCTTACTGTAGTAATCAGAGCAAGTGTTCCGAAGCTAAACTTGGATGATGCTTTTGAGCAGAAAAATTAAATTGCAAAAGCTGTGGAAGGCGAACTTGAGAAGGTTACTTTTGTGTGATACTTATTTGAAGTGAATTTTCAAGTTATTTAACTTGATTTCTGATATTATATTCTTTCAACAGGCTGTCAGCTTATGGCTATGAAATCGTTCAAAAACTGATCGTTGATAAAGAGCCAGATGAGTATGTCAAGCGGGCTATGAATGAAATCATGTCAAGCAGACTTCAGGCTTCTCATTAGTAGCTTCTATGTCACCAAGCACTTTTTATTTGGTTTGTACAACAGTATGGATGATGATACTGTATTGACCATTCTTGTGGCAGATGTCTGTGAAATGTGTTTTGTGATCTTGTCTTGTGGCTACATTATGAGTATTATTGTACATGAGTTCTCTAGATTGGTGGGACGCCTGTTAAAGACCCTGCTTGGGATACTTATACTGTGAATAGTCCCCATAGATTTCCCATCTTCTATGGTGTGAACTTTGATTGGTGCCTTCAAGGAAACTTGTTTTGTTTTGTTAATCTCTAGAGGTTACTTGATATTCATAGATGCCAAAATGGTAAACCATATGATGAGAGAATGTCTGTTATTTTTTGATATGTTGTTTGGCGTTGGGATGCTGGCTTTATATAGGGAAATAAATTATAACACAGAGCTCTGAAACAAAGGTAATGTGTGAGTGAAATAACTGTAAAGGTGGTGTTAAAGATATTTGAACTATTTAGTAACTAAATTCATCGATATTTTTTAAAAAACTTTTTTCCCAAATTACTTACGGATTTTTCTGCAAATTATTTACTTGAGGATTTTTTTACGGATTTTACCTGTGAATTTTCCTGCGGATTTTAAATTTTACGAACCTTGTACCTGAGAATTAAAATTCGCAAGTAAATTTTTTTCTGCAGATTTTTAGTGAAAATCCGTAGGAATAAGTAATTTTTTTTTTTTTTGTAGTGCATCATACTACCTCCAGTCTCTAGGTTGTCCTGCCTTAGTTGCAGATCCAGCTCCCTTGAGCTCTTGGTCACGTATCGGCATCAAGGCTCCTTAGTGTCACGATGATAGTCTCTATTTTCCTTCTCTGGGGTAGAGAGAGATTGTTCTCTCAGCTTCTCCCTTAGTGAGTCAACGACAGGCAAGTGGCGAGAGGCGAGAGCTCCTTCTCCATCTCTAGCTTCTTTTCCCAGCTACTTTAAGACTCCAGCTCTGCTCTATAGACTCCAGGTGTATTAATTTATCCAGCTTTCCTTCTGTGCTTTTTGCCTATCTTAGAGAGAATTTGAGCGAGTCTCTTCTTGTATTTAAGCAAAAAGGCTTTCTTCATTCGTTGGAAATATTCTGCTGTGGAGTTAATATCTATCAGGAATTATATTTTCATTTTTTTTTTGTAAACAACAATATTGATATAGGTGCTTCTGTGATTTATGAAGCAAGAAGCTTGTGTTGTGTTGTGTGATTTGTGAACTTAAATTTAAGACTTAGTATTTATTATTGTCGATGTAGTTATTTAGATAATTAGATATGACTTTCTATATATTTGAGTAAGGAAATTGTGTTGGTATTAAAATTGTTGTTGTATTTCTTTTTTTAAAAAAAAGAAAAAGCCAAACGAGCCTCAGACCTGTGGCCGTCTTCTCATTGTTTGTGATAGGTGTATTTTCATGTTTCATGGTGGATTATGGCTGCTGGAAAATCTGTTTTTAGAGAGAGAAAAGTGAGATGGAGAGGGATTTAGAAGAAATCATTGGTAGGAAAGTGCTCCATGCAAGTTGTGGAGTTGATGTGTGTTTTGTATTGGTTAATGATATATGTGGATTTTTGGATTTCAAACCCTAGGGAGCGGTGCTGTCCAATTTTTCATGAGCATGGGAAGTGATATTTTTTAGCTTCATAATTCATAAGAAGTGGTTAAAGAACAAGAATATGCACATGCATGAAAAAAAGTTTAAAAAATCATTTTTCCTATTTATGTGTATTTTCGGTCAGACCTGGTCCATAGGGTAGGAATGAGTTTTTGGTGATTTTAATGCTTCCATTAGATTTAAAATGCAAAATTGTTAGGGGAAAAAAATGAGAGAATGATTTTGGAGGCATTATAATCAATTTTGACAAGCTTAATGACATTACCACTCTTAAGGGTCATGAGGAGTTTTGGAAAGTTTTAATGAATTTGAAGCCTTGCTAATGACTTGATATTGATCCCATTTGCACGATATTATATGTAGAAGTCAAATTGCCAAGGAAAGAATTTGAGCAACAAAAGGAAGATTGCAAAGTCACAAGGAAAGTTAAAGAATCAATGTATTACATCAATTTTAGCATTGAGTTATTGATGCTACATTGTATGTGACGAGCGGATCTTTAGTCGCCTTAGATCCGTTGTCAATAATAATTTTACAGAATTAATGTAGTATAGCATCAATCCGGGTCGTGTTTACTTTGAGAAGCCGAAAAATGGAATTAATTCCTAATAATTAAGTGCGAGTAACCTAAACTGAAATTAAAATATTTTTTTATTATTTTTTTTATGAAAACAATGGGAATGAATTTTTGATAGACGAAATAGAAAACGAAACACACAAATAAACGATGATAATAGTCAATCCTCCAATTCAACAACGTGGGCAATCATCACTTCAATAGATATGGGAGTTAAAAATAATGAATTAAAGGATTATA
>JANTPZ010152200.1:0-16611 GCA_025593235.1 Vachellia pachyceras | reverse complement strand
CCCATTGGGCATTCACTTTTCATGGCTCTAATTATGTTATTAATTCCCTAGGGCCATAAAGTGACAAAGAAAAAGCTATGGTTAGAAGACCAAAGTACTTAAGGAGGAGGCAAAATCTAAAAGGTAGTGAACTTACTTACTTGTATGTATGTGATGTTTATGTTATGCATTGATTTGCTATAGTGCTTTGCTAGATTATGTGAAGCATGTATGAATGAATGAAGCTCTGTTTTTATTTTTACTATGGCCATAAGTACATTTCACAAAACATTGAGCACGCAGCATTTCTTTATGTGACCATGAGCCTATGTAAGGCAAGCTTATCATGCACTAGCATTCATCCTACATGCATTGTTTGTAATGTTTGCTACTGGGATTCCTCGAATCTCACCCTCCCCCATTAACAATACTAGGTACAAGTGCATCAAGTGTAAGGAGAAAGTTTTGATGCATGAAGCAAGAAATTGTGCATGGATATTCACATGAAATTATGTTGTAATTATGCGGACAACCTTGGAATGTATGTATGTAATGTAATATGTCTAATGAGCCCATGCATGTATGGATGATATATGATAGCCAAGAACTCCTAAATCAATGATCAAATATGGTTCAAAAAGGATTAGGAGTTAGGGTTTCAAAAAGATGAAGTTTAAAAATGAAAAGTTTGGTTTTTATCAAAGTGATGTTGGTTAAACCCTGAACTTTGACCTATTTCAAAATAGGGTAAATGAACTCCAATTGAGCTGAAATTTTACAGATAAATAGTTGGCATTGTAAGGTTTAAAACAATCTAAAGAACAATGGATTTGGAGTTTTGTACAGAAAGTTATGATGTTCCAAAGATTGAAGAAAATCATTGAAAACCTTGGAAAATGAAAAATTGCCAAATGAACAGTACTTTTCATGCAGTAAACTGTATCAATTGGACAAGCTAATGACTCAATGAGTATTTTTCCTTTATAGAGGAACTTAAAAGCTTCAAGTATAAATTGGAAGCACTCAATTTCGATTTTTCTAGAATTAGTTATGAATTTTCAAAGTTGGCCCAAAAATCTGTGAATAGTGACGTGAATAGTAACCCTAAACTTTAAAATTTTATTTTTCACTCTTTGGTTACTCTAAGTCACTAAAGGCCTAAAAGTGCTTCCAAATAGATATTTAATGAAGCTAAAGGTAAAGATTAAGGAGTATCACGCTACTTCCATATTCCTGATAGACAGGAATCAGATAAAACTCCAATGGGAAACCATTGTGAGCTGCCCATGTTGTCCCACAAGAGAAAGAATGTAGTAAAAGCAAGGTACAAGGAATAAACCATTCCCAATACGAAGAGAGAGAAAATGGGCAGATAGCAGTCAGGGGCAGAATCCCTTGAATAGTTTGGGTACCAGATAAGCTAATAAGGTAAGCAGAATAAAATTCCTCTCTTTGTAACGTTACAGCAATGACCAAAAAAGTAGTAAGGATTGTTAGATCCTAAAGAATAGCAGTTTGGCATTGAACAGACAATGAATGAATTAGATAAAGAAATGAATCAGTGTTTGAAAGTTCAAACAATATAGTAAAAGAGATATGGCTTGAAAAGAATAAGTTAAGAAGTACAAAAGGAAAAGAGAAATTCCAGAGAAGTGCTGGAGCAAAAGAGAAGAAATCAGCAAGATCTCAGAAGACAGTCCCGCTTGCTAAGATTAATCTTGGAAAATTATTAGTCTAGCTATCATGGAGGATAGATAACTTATTCTTAACCCCATGTTCCATAGTTTAAAGGTTTTTAAAGAGCAAGAATGACTCCCATAATAATGTTATGAGGTGAGGGTCTGGGACCAAGACTACAAAATGGTGCTGACGCGCATAAGGTCATAGTGGACCTCATTAAAGGAGCGTATGAAGAGGCTCGGAGTCAAAAGCATGATGATGCTCTTAGAACAAGAGAATGATATGACCCGGAATGTGTTTAAGATAAGAAAGTGTCCTCATGATGAATAGCTTGTACAGAGAGAGTACCCTTGACTATTTCTTTAGATAGGTCAGCCGCCAATGAGAGTAAGCTTATTCCAATCCCTAAAAGAGGGAAAGTAAAGAAAGTAAAAACAAAACTATAAGTCCTGAATAAAGTATAGCCAGGCTAGCTAAAGCATCAGAGCTCTTTAAAAATTGAGTTTAAATGTAACACCTCTTATTTATCCCTCTTAGCTTCCATTATAATGATTTGGAACCAATTAATGGCCTCAAACATCTTACATTGTCAAAAGGGATTAAAATGAAAACTTTCAACTTAAGAAAGTTACTATTCACAGTTTTTTGGGCCAACTTCGAAAATTCCTAACTAATTCTAGAAAAATTGAAACTGAGTAGTTCCAACTTTTATTTGAAGCTTACAAATTCATTTATGAGGGAAAAATACTCATTTGAACAGTAAATGGTCCAATTGGTACAGATTCTTTCGTGAAATGTACTGTTCATATGGTAATTTTTCATTTTTCCCAGGATTTTCTGTGATTTTTCATCAATTTTGGACAATCATAACTTTCTGTACAAAATTCCAATTCCAATGATCTTTGGCTCATTAAAAACCTTGCAATGTGAACTATTTTTCCATAAAATTTCAAGACATTTGGAATCCATTTACTCTGTTATACGTTATTCCAAATTTGAGGGTTTAGCCAACTTCTCACAACACTGCCAAATTTTCAACTTAACTTCATAATTCAACCTTATGATTTCTAAACTTTTCTTAATCATAATAACCTATGTAATTAGGCATTTATATGGCATACATTAGTTATCATGAGTCCATCATACATACATGAGTTATATTACATGCCACTTTACAAACTTCAACAATATAATTGAAAGTTTACAACATAATTTACATTCATACACATATGCATATTTTTACTTCAAGCATCATGAATTTTCTCCTTATCCTTTGATATTATTCCACCTAAAAATGGTTAGTGGGGGAGGGTGAGATTTTTGAAAATCCCAGTAGCAAAACCTTCTAACACACATATAAAATTGCATGACAACTTTCAATATAAGTGTGAATTCATAAAAATGCAACATGTAACAATGAAATGCATATGACCATAGCATACAAAAGCACATATTCACACTTTCAATCATCACAAATTTTTCATACAAGCCATGCATAATTCATACACATTTTTAAAGCAATTAAGCTTAGGGTTAGAAGGTCTTGCTACTTTTTGTTCTTAACTTTCCCTTAACTTTGATGCTTTCTTGATCACATGAGAATTTAATTCCTTGCATCAAACCCTTGCCTACATAATACACAACATCTGGCCGTTAAACATATGCCATTACCAAGATAAAAATCATTGTAAACCTCTCTTAAACTATCTCTTGAATTACATAAGCTTTAAGACATCAAACTTGTCTCTAATGTCTTCCAATGCTTCCACAAACTTGTGACCACTTTTACCGTACACAAAACCTCATTTTAGACTCATTGGAAGCATAAAAATCATCAAAAGAATTCATCTTCAGCCACTTTCCAGATTTGAACGAAAATTCGCAAGTGGAAGGAAAGTGATTCTTTTTCAAGTTTCCATGGTATCCATCATCATTTTCTTGTTTCTAAACTCATTCCCATGGATAATATGACTTAAATTCAATTCTCCCTCATTCCATAAAAATTTTGGCGACATGACCCCTTAGGGTTTTGAAATTCCAAAATTTCATACAAACATCAAACCCAAGCAATATATACATCAATCTTCTCCTTAACATGCAAGGAGTGTTTTGCAACCAATTATTTCCTCTAATTCCCTCTCTTTCTCATTTTTCCCCTCATGAACCCTAACTTTCCAGCCACCAAAAGAGATCCAAAATCAAAAATCTAAACTGATAGAAAGGTAGAGGAAGTTGAAAGGAAGAGATTGATGTATAAGTTTGGGTGGTAAGCTCTCTTACCTTAACTTTTCCTCAAGCTTTTCTCTTCTTCTTGGAGGCTTGAATGGAGTCTTGTTCTCTCATTTTCCAGCTGCAAGTCATGGCCAAAATGAGGAGAGGAAGAGGAGAGATGGTTTATGAAAAATTCCTTCATAAAAGATTAAGGGCTAGGATGAAAACTTAGTTACTAAGTTTAATCTCAAGGGTTGAGATTAAGCCACCTTTCCCATATGTGCTAGCTTCTCATTGGCCCTTCAAGTGAGTAATAATGGCTGCACATGGGGAGGGAAAAATCTGTTTGGGGTTTGGTTACTCTAACCAAACCAAACTCCCTTCGATTACTTCTACCGATTACAACTTTCACTGGTAAAAGTAACTTAATTCCAATAAATCTTTTTCTATTTTCCTGGAGATGTTTTCTTCATCATTTAATCTCCATAATTCCATCTTGAATATATTAAAATCATCATCCTTAAATTATCCCTTAATCCAGTCAAATTTGACAGGATTCCTTTATCCTGTTTAAAACTCCTGAAAATGAGCAATTTTAGAATAAATCATATTTAGGGCCTATAATTTTCTTCATTTTTCATTGATATTTTAGCCCTACTCTTTCCCAAAAATACCTTCTAAATGTCCCAAATTAATTTTTGCAATAAATTATATTTTTGGGGATTTTTCAGGCCTTTTTCCTTATTTCGGGAAAATCGCCTTAATCGTACATTGGGCAATAATTTTGTAAAATACTATAAAATTCACTGAATTTTTCTAGACTTTGGTTTTTAGTCTTAGAGAACTCCTTATACCTTAGATAAATATGTTCAACTTTAAATCTTTAAAATTCCATAATTCCTTATGCAGACCGAATTTCAACAATCGGTTGAATTTCTGGTAATCAATGAGTTCTGCTCTATCTTTTGGGCATCTGTGAATTTTTCTGATTTTGGTCAACTATTTGACTTTGACTTTGTCAAATGACCAAAATGCCCTTACACTTCACCTTAATGACCAAAATGCCCTTTCACAATCTAACTTTTCATAAATTCCCATTTTACCCTTGACCTTTTGGCCATTGATCTTTTGGTTTCTGATTCCTAAGGCAACTTCCTAGGGGGTCACCCATCCTAAAATTTCTCCAGGGAGAACATGCTTAACTTTACTATTCCTACCAGCTTTAATCCACCGGGCCAAATCTAATTCTGCGACTTACGGCCCAACAGCATCAACTTTTTCCGTACCTTCTATCCATGGCCTCTAACTTGACTTTTGATTACTGGTTTAGCCCTTTTTATCCAATGGCCATATTGCATTGGTCTTTATACTTAATGACATATATATCCCTGGCTTACTTTCTTAGTAATTTCATAGTCTTAGGACTAATTTGACCAGGGTCTCTTAAGTCCACTAACATCCCCTTTTTCTGTACTTTTATTTTGGGGCCTTATCTTATCTTATAACTATCGATTTGGCCTCTATGTTGACTTACAGAAAAGGTGGATATTACATTTCTCCCCCTTAAAATAAATTTCATCCTTGAAATGTACACATCTGAGTAACCTTTTCTCCTGTTTTCCCACATACTTTCTCTGATGTAAGTCCTTGCCAGAACACTTTGATAATTTCCTAGCGTAAGATCTTCCTTTTCATATAGGAAATAGGAAATTTCTGGCACCATGACTCAAGTATGGGGGTAAAACCAATCAATAACAATCCTTTCATCTTTAAACATTCTATACATCTATTTGGCTAGGCTTATTTAGCCTTGAAAGCTGACCTATTCTTTATTATTGGAGATATCCCCAAAGTATTTGATCTCCAATTTCAATTTTAACGGTCGTCTTCTTCTATTGGCATGAATTAATTACTAACTTGTAACATCTCTTCAGTTTTATATTCTAAAATGTTCTGTGACTATCTCAGAATCATGCTAACATCTCTATTTTTTAGAGCTTCTTAATTTTCACTATTCATCCACTACTTTTTGGAAATAACATTTCTGAGGCAACTTACTTACTGCCTAAATTTCAATAGTCATTTTATCTAGTCAGCCTCATTCTTTGCTCTGGTCAGCCTCATTCTTTGCTCTGGTTAGCCTCATTCTTTGCTCGAAGTCAGAAGCATGATGATGCTCTTAGAACAAGAGAATGAGATGACCCGGAATGGGTTTAAGATAAGAAAGTGTCCTCATGATGAATAGCTAGTACAGAGAGAGTACCCTTGACTATTTCTTTAGATAGTCAGCTGCCAATGAGAGTAAGCTTATTCCAATCCCTAAAAGAGGGAAAGTAAAGAAAGTAAAAACAAAACTATAAGTCCTGAATAAAGTATAGTCAGGCTAGCTAAAGCATCAGAGAGCTTTAAAGATTGAGTTTAAAATCTCACTATGAATCCTAGCAAATGGCTATGAAGCTCGTTAAATCATACGAGATCTAGAAAGTAAAGTAAAAGTTTCTCTGAACTATGAAAGCACAGAAGAACCAATGGAAGAGAAGAACCTTAAAAGTTCCCTATTGAAGTACTGACATTTAAAAAGAAACGTGATAACGCAAAGGAGTATTATGTCTTTCTAAATCCTATTATGAGGCTGACTAAGTGAAATGACCATTGAAATTTAGGTAATAAGTAAGATTGCCTCAGAAATGTTATTTAAAAAAAAATAATGGTCGGATACTGAAGATCAAGAAGCTTTAGTAAAGAGAGGAATTGGCATGATTCTGAGATAGTGATGAAACGTCTAAGCAGATAAGCCGAAGAAATGTTATAAATCAGAAGTTATTCATGTCAATCAGAGAAGATGACCATTAGAATTTGAAGTCGGGAATCATGTATTTCTCCGAGTATCTCCAATGACAGGTGTAGGTCGATCTCTAAAGACGAAAAAGCTTACTCCAAAGTGTATTGGACCATTCTAAATTCTAGACAGACTCGGACCAGTAGCATATCGGTTAGCATTACCCCCAAAATTTGAGTCTGATTCATAATGTCTTCCATGTCTCCCAGTTAAAGAAGTATAATCCTGACCCAGCACATGTTATAGAATATGAAAATATTACATTGCGAAATAATTTGTCATATGAAGTAGGACCATCTTGTATTATTGACCGAAAGGTAAAGCAGCTCTGGAACAAAAGCATCCCTATGGTCAAAGTCATGTGGCAAGGGTCAGCAGCAGAAGAAGCAACCTGGGAAATGGAGGAAGACATGAGAAACAGATATCCACAGTTATTTCTATAAGATGCGTAAATTTCGAGGATTAAATTTATTTTTAGGGGGTAGAAATGTATTATCCATAATTTTTATGCTAGCTAAAATCAATGCTAGTCCGATAACTAGAAAATGAAAAGAGAAATCAGAGGTAAATAGTTCATAAAGAAAGTAAAGTTATAGCCAGAAATTGTAAAGTTAGAACTGGCATAGTGTATGGAGTTCCGAAAGAATTCCAAAATTTAATATAATTGCCCTCGAGTAATGTGAGGATAAGAAATTTATAGAAAAGGACCCAAAGGTCATTTAATAAAAGACCAAGTGCATAAAGGTCTTTTAGTATTAAAAGTAAGGGCAAAATGGTAATTTTGCAAAAAGTAAAGAAAATAATGGTAAAATGGTAATTATGAGAAAGGGGAAGGCCATTTTGGTCATTTGACAAAGTCAAAGTCAAAAGTCAACTGTTGACCAAAAATTTACAGATGCCCAACAAATAGAGCTCGACTCGCGGAGCACAGCCGTGAATCACAGATTTTCCAAATTCGGAATTGATTTTCAATTATATAATTTTGAAGGGAAAAAAGGGGAAAAATAATTATTTAAAGTATCAGGAGCCCTCCAAAAATTTAGAGAAAAATTAAAAAATTCAGTGAATTTTATAGTATTTAATAAAATTATTATCCAGTGTATAATTAAGGCGATTTTCCCGAAAATTGGGAAAAATACCTGAAAATCCCCAAAATATAATTATTTCAAAAATTAATTTTGAAATATCTAGAGGGCATTTTGGAAAAAGAAAAAGGGCTAGAGGATTAGTGAAAAATATAGTATTTTTCAAGGCCCTAAAAGAATTTTTCTCTTCGATGGTACGTTTTCAGGGATTTTGGACAGGATAAATTAATCCTGTAAAATTTGAGAAAAGTAAAGGGTATTATGGGGATAATAATTTTGTTAAATTCAAAATGAAATTATGGAGATTTAATGAGGAAGAAAATATCTCCAGAAAAGTATAAAACGATTTACCGAAATAAAGTTAAGTTTACCGGTAAAAAGTGTAATCGTTAAAAGTAACCGAATGGGACTCAATTAGGTTGAAGTAACCAGATTGTAACCAGAAATATTACAGCAATCATGACACTTTTTAAGGGCCAATTAGAAGCAAGCACATGGTCCTTAGGTGTCACAATCTCATTCCTTGGATTTCCTTTAGTTTACAAGACTAAATCCTAACCTTTGATTCCATAAATGTGTGAATTAATAAATCAGCATTTTCCCTCCATCTTCAGCCATTTTAGATCGACCCAACCAGCAGAAAAAAGAGAAGCACAAGACGCCATTTCTAGGGAGATAAGAGTAGAAAAAGCTCAAGGAAAATCAAAGGTAAGTAAGCATGATACCTTAAGATATATATAGAATTGCTCCTTGCAACTTCCTCTTCCTCTTCCATGGATTAAAAATCTGATTTGGTCTCTCTTGTGGAAGTTTCAAAGTTAGGGTTCTTGCAAGAGAAAGTGAGAAAGAGAGGGATTTAGCAAGGATTAATGGGTGGAAACTACTCCTTGCATAATAAAGAGTAGATTGATGTATAGCTTGTGGTTGTTTGGCTCTTGTTTGTTGATTTTGTAAATTTTGGGATGATGAACCCTAAGGGGAGGTGCTGTCCAATTATTTATTTGATATAAAAGAGTTGTATTTGAGCCAAACAACACATATAAAACAAGTATGGAATCAAGAAATGGTGGTTGCATGAGTTGAAATTTTGAAAAGAACCATTTTCCTAATTTTTGGGAATTTTCGTCCAAATCTGGACAGTGGTTGAAGGAGGCTGGTTTTGATGATTTTGATGCTTCCAATGGCTTTAAAATGAGTTTTTGTGTAGGGTATAAGTGGGCCCAAGTTTTGGAAAGCATTAGAAACCATTAAGGCAAGTTAAAGTGTTCTAGGATTTCTTTAAAAGAGCAAGAAAGGCTCTACTGCGTTTTTGATGTTCTCTTGGCAAATTCATGACTTGGGAATGATGACTATGCTCTTAAATTTTATTTAGGAAGTTGAGAAGTTAAGGAGCCTATTTGGAAAGAGGCAACAAGAGAGCTTGCAAAATCAAGAAAGTTAAGAGAAAGTTAAAGAGCAAGAGGTAGCAAAGTTTTCTAACTCTATATAACATTGTTGTGAAATTACTCTAATGATGTGCCTGACTTTATGACATTGTTGAAATGTGTTTATGAGTGATATTATGCTATAGCCATATGCATGGATATGTGCTTGGTACACATTTTACTTTGTTACACATTTCTTTATAAACTTAAAGCATGTTATGCAATTTTCTTCATGCATGTCAGTAAGCTTTGCTATTGGGATTTCCAAAAAATCTCACCCTCCCCCACTAACCATTTCTAGGTACAAGTTCATCAAAGGGAAAGGAGAAAGTTCTTGATGCTTGAAGCAAGGAATTTGATATAAGTTTGTTTATGAAAATATGTTGTAATGTAATGGTTTTCCGGGAATTTATGTATGCCATGGAATGTGTGATGTAAACCCATGCATGTATGGTTGATATGTATTAGTTAAGGAACCCTAATTTCATGATTAGACATGGTTAGAAAGGATTAGAAGTTAGGGATTCAAATGGTAAAGTTTGGAATTGAAAAGTCTGGTTAGAGGTTGAAGTTAAGTTAACCAAACCCATAACTTTGGCCTATTGGGAAATAGAGCAAATGGACTCCAAATGAGATGAAACTTTACATACAAATATTTCATATTTCAAGCTTTAAAACAAGCTAAAGAACAATTAATTTGGATTTTTGTACAGAAAGTTATGAAGTTCCAAAATTTGAAGAAAATCACTGAAAAACCTGGGAAAATAGAAAAATGACCAAATGAACAGTACTTTTTCATGAATTGAACTGTATCATTTGGGTAAGATAATGACTCAATGAGTATTTTCACCTTATAACAGAACTTACAAGATTCAAATAGAAATTGGAAGCACTCAATTTCAATTTTTCTAGAATTAGTTATGAATTTTCAAAGTTGGTCCAAAATGCAGTGAATAGTAACTTTCAAAAACTTCTCAAAGTAAACTATTAGGACTTTTTAATCATTTTGAGGCTTCCCTTTGATTCCAAATCAATATATAATTAAGCTAAGGTTAATTTAAGGTATGTCACATTGATTGGTATCAGAGCAGAGGTTTTGGAAAATGGTTTGAATAATTGTGCATTGTAAATTGTTAAATGTTGCACTTTTATTCAATATACCTATGAGATTGTTATGTCATTAGCTTGATGATGTGCTATGCTTTGGTTGTCTTTTGTGAATGCATGTTAAATAGCTATGGCCTACGTTTAATATGATATGAATGAATGTGGTTTGCCAAGAATGACGAAGAAAAAGCAAGTATACTAGTGAAGTGACCGGAAAAAGAGGAGTTAGCACAAGAACTGCCAGAATATGTAGGGGATAATGGATATGAAGGTCCAACATTTGATAAGATTGTTTCTCTGCAGCACATACTGGATGTTAACACCCGAGGACTCTGTGAGCATATTGCTCTGCATGGACGAGGGTTTCGGTTAGCATATATCCAGATAGGCTAGAGAAGCATATTAGCTGGATCAGAATGTCATAAATCCATAAGCCCGGTAGAGATGCCGGTACCGAAGGGAGAGCTCCCAGTAAAAGACTCTGGATACACTTCATTTTGATCAGGATCTACTATGATATTATCATCTCGAGGTTTAATACATATTTTCAATACAAGTCATGCATAATTCATACATATTTTCAAAGCAATCAAGCTTAGGGTTAGAAGGTCTTGCTACCTTGTCTCTTTAGTTTTTCTTGATCTTTAAAGGTCTCTTGATGAATGTCCCCAACAAGTTCTTTGATGTTTAATCTTCCTAAATATAATACAAGAATATAACCATCAAGCTCAAGCCATCAATCTTGCATGAAAAACCATAAAAACATAATATAACTCTTAATGCTCTTTTATGCACCCTTAAACATTGAAATTTGCTCTTATGATTTCTAATACTTCCCAATTCATTTCTCACTTTTTCCTACACAAATTTTCCTTCTAAACTCAATGGAAGCATCAAAATCATCAAAATCACACTCCTTTTTCATTGTTCTGCAGCAGCACGAAAATTGCTCTATAAATTGGAAAAATGTGATTTTTCAACTTCTAGCTTCACACACATGCATAATCTCAATCCTAAACCATTTTCCCATAATTGGGGATCATAAAATCATTCATTTTCCTTCATGAACAGTGCCAAATAGTGCTTCGTGAACAGTAACATCATGTTTCGATTTCATACACAACTCCAACAATCACAAAACATACACCAATCTACTCCTTATCTTGCAATGAGTGTTTTACAACCTTTGATTTTCCTTAAATACCTCTCTTTTTCATTTGGAAATCAAGAACCCTAACCTTCCAATCTTCCAAAAGAGAGAGTTATTCAAGAAAATAAATCGATAGAATTAAAGAGGCAGTTATAAAGCTTAAGAAAATAGGTTGATTTGGTTTATTGGAACTTACCTTGTTAGTTCCTCAAGCTTTTCTTCCTCTTCCTCAAGCTTCCATGGCATCACTTCCTCTTCTTTTTGCAGCCAAGATTTCGTGCAAATGGCCAAGCAAAGAGAAAATTGTCTTGTTTATTTAATCTCTTGATAAGAAATGAATGGCCAAGATTTTGTCTTAACTAGTAAGTTTAATCTAAAGGTTGAAAATGATGCCAACAATCCAACATTTGTGTGCTTCTCATTGGCTCCTCAAAAGTGGCTCATGATGGCTGCACATGGGTAAAAAAAATCTGGTTTGGTTAGCCAAACCGGATCCCATTCGGTTACTTTTACCGATTACAACTTTCACTGGTAAAAGTAACTTAATTCCAATAAATCTTTTTCTACTTTTTTGGAGATGTTTCCTTCCTCATTTAATCTCCATAATTCCATCTTGGATATATTAAAATCATCATCCTCAAATTGTCCCTTAATCAAATCAAAATTAACATGATTACTTTATGCTGTCTTAAACTCCTGAAAACAAGCAACTTTAAAATAAATCACTTTTAGGGCCTTATAATTTTCTATATTTTTCATTAATATTTTAGCCCTTCTTCTTTTCCCAAAATACCTTCTAGACTGTCCAAAATTAATTTTTGGAATAAATTATATTTTTGGGGATTTTTCGGGCATTTTTCCTCATTTTCGGGAAAATCGCCTTAATCGTACTTTGGGCAATAATTTTGTAAAATACTATAAAATTCACTGAATTTTTTAGACTCTGGTTTTTGGTTTTAGAGAACTCCTGATACCTTAAATAAATATTTTCATCATCAAATCTTTAAAATTCCATAATTCCTCATCTAGACCGAATTTCAACAATCAATTGAATCTCTGGTAATCAGTGAGTTCTTCTCTATCTTTTGGGCCTCTGTTAATTTTTCTGAATTTTAGTCAACTGTTTGACTTTTGACTTTGACTTTGAATTTTTCAAATGACCAAAATGCCCTTACACTTTCTCTTAATGACCAAAATGCCCTTTCACAGTCTAACTTTTCATAAATTCCCATTTTGCCCTTAACCTTTTGGCCCTTGATCTTTTGGTTTCTGACCACTTGGGCAACTTCCCAGGGGTCACCCATTCTTGAATTGCTCCTGGGACGAGTACGCTTAACTTTACTATTCCTATCGACTGCCATCCACTAGGCTAAATCTAATTCTGCAACTTCCAGCCCAACAGTAATCAACTTTTTCCGTACTTTCTATTCATGGGTTTTAACTTGACTTTTGATTACTGATTTAGCCCTTTTTATCCAATGATCATATTGCCCTTAGTCTTTACTCTTAATGACATTTACGTCCCTAGCTTACATTCTTAGAAATCTCAAAGTTTTAGGACTAATTTGACCAGGGTCTCTTAATCCACTGACATCCTCTTTTTTTATACTTTTATTTCTGGGCCTTGTCGTACCTTATAACTATCGATTTGGCCTCTATGTCAGCTTACAGAAAAGGGTGGATATTACAAGAACGACCCTAGGGTTGTCACTACATAATCCTTGGAAATAAAAATTAATATTCTTGATCCATTTTAAAGGCTAACCAGTGGTCTAAGTTTACAATTTGTGGTATAGGAGTGATCAAAGAATTTGGGGCGGTTGCCGGGATGCTAAGTGCCATTAGTTGTTGGATTGTGTTCTTGTTTGTTAGTTTTACACCTTTATTGATAGTATAGGATTAGCTTCTTCATATTTTAGAATTGCATAATAGTATACACTTGTTTCTGATACATTCTGCATAAGATTCACATTTTCGCCGCGACCAACTCTGTTGTTCGCCAAATTCTTGATCCGACTAAGCCACAAATTGTAAACCTAGGTAGCTGGTTAGCCTTGAAAATGGATAAGGAATATTAATTGTGATTTCCATGGATTGTATAGTGGCAACCCTAGGGTTGTTCTCTCCGGACGCTAGTAATATGTACCAATAGTCCTTAGCTTGTGATTATGCTTATGATGAAAATGCAGTCAGTTTTTAAGCCAAGTTATGCTATATACCTAAGGTAATGACAAAATAAAACTTGTTTTTGGTATTTTCTATGCTAAAGAAAAGTAAAGACATATTTGGATTTAAAAAAGGAGGGTGATAGTGTGTTCCTCTTGAAAATAAAACCGTCATGGTTCGCAAAAGATTAGGGAAAGTATCGACTTCCATACTAAGTTTCGTAATTAAAAACCCCAACAACTCACTGGGTTAAAACCTCATGAAATGAACTCCATTTCATGAAATCCCTTAAGATCACTTAGTGTGTGTATGGAAATTGTAAAGTGATAAAATCAACTCCATACATTGTTGACTCTAAAACCAAGCACAACTAGGAGCATAGAAGAGAACAACAAGATTTCATTGAATAAGCAAAATGAACTCCATTTTACTTTGTCAATCACAAAACAACTCAATACACAACAATCCAAGTTTGGTTCGACTGAGACCAAGCATTTACACACAAATTACAAAGTCCAACTCGGAATCCAAGTAATCCATAATGTAAATACAGATTGAAAGTAAATACTCCCCTTTCGGTACTTCGAACTCTGGCTCACTTCATCTTTAAGAGGATGGAGATGCTCAGTTACTCATGGAAGATGGAATCAGACTCCTTGTGGATGGTTGAGGCATGATAGATGGATGGATGATGGTGGAAATGGAGTAGGTAGGGTTTATGTGAGTAGATAGAAGAGAAAATTGTGTGGTGTGTGTTTCTGCTTCCTTTCTTCAGCTCCTTCCTTCCCTTCTTGTTTCTCTCTTCAAAAATACCCTAATTGGTGTGTTTAAACCGTTCTGGGTCAGATCCCAAAAGCTGGGTCGGGTTAATTTCCATCTGGAGTAAAAATCTGGTATTGATATGCGATATTCGCAGCGGCTAACTTTTGGTTTCCCCGCGACAAACCTCTCCCGAGAGTTCATTGACTGCTTTCTTGAACTTTGGCTTCGGCGAATATGAATTGCACCGTGATGAACTTCTCCAGAGCTACTTTCCTTGCCCTTTTGCATAGAGTTCCTGAAATGGAATAATAAATGTTGGCAGTATCATTTTCTCATGATGCAATTTAGGCATAATAAATTCATTATTCATGGCCTGTGTACCCAAAATCACATTAATCCAAATCAAGAACTCCTAATCTGAACTTAAGCACAAAAAGGTCATGTATGGGATAAAACTGACTATGGAAATTCAAGTAGAAAACTAATACAAATAGAGCTCAATCAAATTGATTCCACACACAAAGATCATTTTCCCTTACCCTTTATTGACCAAATGCTTGAGAGGCTAGCGGGGAAATCGCATTATTGCTTTTTAGATGGGTTCTCAGGGTACTTTCAAGTACCAATTGCACCTGAGGACCAAGATAAAACCACATTTACATGCCCTTTTGGTACATTTACATATCGAAGGATGCCCTTTAGACTGTGTAATGCTTCTAGGACCTTCCAACGCTGCATGATAGCAGTTTTCTCTGAGTTTTTAGAACAATGCATGGAAGTTTTCATGGATGATTTCACTGTTTACAGAGGATCCTTTGATGATTATCTGACTAGCCTTGAAAAGGTCTTGGGAAAATGTATTGAGAAAATTTTGATTTTAAATTTTGAAAAATGCCATTTTTATGGTAAATGAAGGAATCGTTCTAGGGCATTTGATTTCACAAAAGGGAATAGAAGTTGATAGAGCGAAAATTAAAGTAATTTCTTCATTACCCTATCCTAGTTGTGTAAGAGATATCCGTTCTTTTATTGGTCATACTGGGTTTTATTGACGGTCTATCAAGGATTTTAGCAAAATTGTGGTACCTCTTTCTATGCTGCTACAAAAAGATGTGAAATTTGACTTTAATCAAACTGCAAAGTAACTTTTAATGAACTTAAAAAGAAGCTTGTTTCTGCACCTATTCTAATTGCCCAAAATTGGGAACTAACCTTTGAACTTTCTTGCAATGCTTCCAACTATGATAGGGTAATGCTTGGGCAGAAAATTGATAAGGTTACCAAAGCTATAGCATACGAATCCAAGACTTTAGACCCAGCTCAAATGAATTACACCACAACTAAAAAAGAATTATTCGCTGTTGCATTTGCATTAGAAAATTTAGACCATATCTTTTGAGCTCTCATATTATTGTCTTCACTGACCATGCAGCTATTAAGTACTTATTGAAAAAGCCTCAACCAAAAGCACGATTGATCCGATGGGCTTTGCTCCTTCAAGAGTTCAATGTGGAAATGAAGGACAGACCGGGATCTGTAAATCAAGTGGCGGATCACCTAAGCCGATTGCCAGATGATGCCGGGGGAGTAGATCCTTCTGACTTAACTGTGATTCATTCCCTGATTCGCTGCAATGTGCTTTAATTGTTAGGGAACTGTGGTATGCCAATGTTGTTAATTTTTAGTCACTAGATTTACTTCACCTTTTATGACTTCACCTCAGGTACTAAAGCTCAAAATCGAGTCTAGGCGTTACATATGGGATGCACCTAATTTATGGGGGATGTCTAGTAATCAAGTAATAAGGAAATGCGTGTCAGATGAGGAATTTGAGCCATCATTTTGGCTGCCATTCTATGGTTTACGGAGGGCATTTCAGTGCATGGAGGACAGCTAGAAAAATCTTAGATTTGGGATTTTACTGGCCATCTTTATTTAAGGACTCATATTTGTTCTGTCGCGCTTGTGGTAGATGTCAACGTGTTGGAGGATTGGGCAAGCATAATGAAATGCCTCAACAACCTTTGATATTCTGTGAAATTTTTGACCTTTGGGGTATTGATTTTATGGGACCTTTTCTGTCATCCTTTGGATTTGTGTATATTCTGTTAGCCGTAGATTATGTGTCCAAATGGATTGAGGCAACCCCTACTAGACAAGATGATACCCAAACTGTTCTGAAATTTGTCAAGTCAAACATTTTCTATA
>JANTPZ010152199.1:0-39497 GCA_025593235.1 Vachellia pachyceras | reverse complement strand
ATCATCCCTTTCAGTTCCTTTTTATACCAACAGATTATGCACACCCAAATGGAAACCCTTCTTCCCTCTCTACGAAACCTTCATTCTTTCTTATTGTACATTGTGTTGTACTAGGTTACTATTGAAAGATTCCTTCGATCTGGGGTTTAATTAATGGGTATTCGTAGAGCATCGTTAGTCATATTCTTGACATGGCTTGCTGTGTTTGAAGGATGTTCAAACGTGGTCGTCAATGGCGAGTTTAATTACAAAGAAGCCCTCACCAAGTCCCTCATATTTCTGGAGGCACAACGCTCCGGCAAGCTACCTCCCAATAACTGAGTGCCTTGGAGAGGAGACTCAGGACTTGACGACGGAAAACTCGCTAATGTACACACACACACATGCGTCTCATTTTTTTAACAGCTCGAATCCCTTGTTGTTGAAAGTATTGGAAACAAGAATACATTGAGAAGAGGAAGAAGAAATTGAATGTATCATTACAAACCCATTTTGGGTACAACAATTATCTACCCTCTTCTTGAGGGAGATGAACTAACCCCATCTTGGGGACTCTTGAAGTGGGAGACCCAAGTTATCCTCCCCTTCTTGGTGGGGATTCTTCATCCTCTCACCTTGTGGTGATGATTATACAATCACACACTAAATCAATTCATTATGACCCTTTATATAGACTTGTGGGTCATTAACTAACTAAGTGATTAATACTAACCACTTAAACTAACTCACATATTTCCAACAACCCCCCTCAAGTTGACACCCCTAAACTCTAGATGCTCAACTTGCCAACACAAAAAAATATAAGGAAGTGAAGTGAGTTATGCTATACAATTTTGATTCACACAACAATACAAACATTTCTTCATGATTTTCTTTTTAATAATGAACAGTTTCCTCAGCTCTTTCCTGCTTTTCTGCCATCTTCTTGTACTTAAACAACTCAGTTAGGTCTACTTGCTTGCAAGATGGGCCACTTTCAATTCCTCTAGGTCGCAAAAAATCAATGAACAAAGTGTCTCTCCTAAGTCTGCCTCATTTGGACTTATATGGACAAACATCAGAGTTGTTGACAATTGGGTTTGATGTTAGCCCAACACTCCTACTTATTCCAGCATAGTCATACAGGTACTGAAGTTCCACCTTTCCAGACCTTTGATTAGGAACTCTGAAGCTAACGATACTCTTCAAACCAGGAGCAGCCTCATCAACCGTGATTGTGGTAAAGAGTTTAGAATCAGAATCAACTTTAATATCAGTGGTGATTTTTCCATGCTTTAATTTGGTATTAACATCAGCAAAGAACAAGTCACCTTTCTTGGTTCCTGATGATGTTATAACAACTCCACTCGGTGAGTAGGTGGTGATGGAGAATTTCTGTTCGCTGTGGTAGTCTTTGAACAGAAGATCTCTGGCTCTCTTGTCGATGTCAGTGTAGAGACCAGGACCCTTAGCCATGGCTACCCATGAAATGGAAATCTGAGGTTTTCAACAAAGGTGGAAGAAGAAGCTCAAAGCTGCATGGGCCACCAAAGCCGCCGAAACTGGATAAGCGGAATCTCAAAGCTTTCTAGTCATACGACGGTATCTGAGATTACAAAGATGGCATCGAATTTCCTCCAATTAGGATCCGAAGAGGAACGTTTGCTGAAGGTATATGATATCGGTAGTGTGGTTGGAGTGACTGAGGAGGTGGTAGCCTTTGCGAGAAACATAGCGATACATCCGGAGACTTGGTTGGATTTTTCTCTGCAGCTAATGATGATGACGTATCATTTAGTGATCTTGAATGAAAGGGACAATCTGGGTTCTTGAACACAGTTGGAACTCGGGGTTCAGAAGCAAGAGACTCTGTCTCTTCCTCATCATCCTCTTCTTCCAACGCCAAACGATCCAAGCTGGCCAAGGATTCTTTGTCAAGAAGTCTGCCGTCAGCTTTACTGAGTTCTTGATAATCTTGGACTGAGACGCGCCTCCTCTTGAGTGTAGGTTGAATATCCAACTCTTTCTGGACTGTCACCTGCATTGCAGTACGATCTTGGGTCTGGTTGGAGTTCTTGGAGCTTTCTTGCATGTCTTTTTCTTTACCAGTTGGTACTGAAAGGGAAAATTCATCTTTAACTTCCAAACATTTTCTTCTCACGGCCTCACATTGTTCCCGAACTGTTGTTTCTTCACTGCTCTTTTCCGGAGCCATTGGTTTTCATCTTCTTTGGTAGCATCGTCCAGCAATTCAAGCAATCTTGCCCCAAGAAAATAGCCTGCTCTTGATAGCTGACGACCTAAATAACAAACACGATGATAAGGGTAAAGTGTTCAGTCAACTATGATTTCTGAATACCATAATTTTATATTGTCTTCATAATAACCACGTACTATAAGAACTAATTAATTGTTGTACGTTAATATATACTCCCTCTAGTCCTATATATCAATTGTCTTGTATGTTTGGAACAGGAATTTCAAGAAGATTCCCCATCATATTGATTATGTAGAGGCCACTAATTTAATTACAAGGGGTGAAATACCAATCACCCTTTTAGAGATATTATTGAGAAAGATAGAGTGATTATTCATAGACAGTGGAAGGTCTACATTTGTCATACTCTTAGAGAAAATATTGTTTGGATTTACCAGAAATAAATATCTTTCAATCAATTGGACCTCGTTAGAGTGATCATCATGAGTTCCTGCAATCCGTTAGATCTGAACCATTCAGATTTCATTTTGGATTGTCCATATTTAATATTTTTAAAACTAGGAATTTTTTTATTAAAAAAATTATTAGTTAAAAGATTAATTTTATTTTAGATTTTATACCAATTAAAATAATTTTTTAATAAAAATAAAAAAATCATATCTGGACCATCTAAATCAGATCTAAACGATCTAAATCTAATGAATTGAGGTAGTTCATCACTTTTAATTAACACTCTAACTAGTTCTAAATCAAAGAAAGAGTTTTTGTGTTATTGATCGACCACTACAATTACCTACCATGAGGGAATTTAAACTCTTGTACTTTTTCTTTTTATATGGTTAAGGAATGATCCAATTTATATTAAAAAAAGAAACTGTGATGAAGCATAGTAGGAGGATGTAAAAATTAATATGACAGTGGAGTTTAATATAATTAACAAAGTTAATATTAGAAGTTAATTCAATTTTATGATAAATTTAATACTTCAAATTTTCACCAGAAAAACTTTAATAAACTATCTCTAGCCTTAAACTATTTTTTAGTAGGTGGGGATTAGTTGAAAGTGACTTACATTTATGAAATACAGAGAGTATATACATGTTTTAATCATAGTGCATGTAAATTTGAGAAAGAAAGATAATTTTGATCATCATAACATAATGGGGGAAAGAATAGTAAAAGATATTTTGTACCTTCACTCGTTTCAACATGACAGCCAAATGAAGAATGGTGTTTCCATCACTATCAGTGCTTTTGAAGTTGAGAAGCTCGCCAGAGATGGAAGACTCCAATTGCACCAAAGCTCTGAGAGTCTCTAAATGGTTGTATGTGACACACAAGTGAAAAACAGTTTTGCCATTGTTGTGATGAAAATGCAGAGATTCAGGCTTCGCTTTGATTAACTCTTGCACAACCTTTGTTCTACCTCTCATGGCTTGCATAATGCAGAGGAATTCTCCCCTCTTCATCAGGAAACAAGCACGGCTCGTTCTTAACTCGAAGCAGTGCCTTCACGATGTCGATGTGACCCTCTGCCGAAGACAAGTGGAGAGCTGTTCTTTTAGAGGAGTCCACCTCAAGTGCTAGATTAGGCTTGTGAGTGACAAGTTTGTTTGTGAACTCAAGGTGGCCAAGCAAAGATGATATATGTAAAGGGGTCTCAGCGAAGACGGTTTGTGAAGTTGTGTGTAGGATATGTGGACGTTGTTGTATCAAAGAATTAAGCACAGACACGTCCCCACTATATGCAGTTGCCAGAAAGAGTTATTTGGTTCAACTCAGCTAATTCCATCTCTCTTGTTTGATAATGCATCATTACACAGTGCCCTTTATATAGAGTTCTCAGTAACTTGATTGCACTTCTATCTATGATATTTTTTTCCCAAAAAGATAACGAATGTGACAATAAGACTCTGATCACACACAACCACAATTGTTTTTTAAACTCTTATCCGCGTAGAGTAGTAAAATATTTACAAGAGTTTTCATCAATTTTTTCGAATTTAAAAGCCAAATAAAAATTATCTGAACTAATGATTGGCTTTAAGAAATGTAAAAAAATTAAAACATTATATGTATATGTATTGAATTATTGGTGTTTATTTATTGTAGTATTGAATTATTGGTGCACATGTCCTTGGCGCCGTCCACGTGCTTCCCTTCTGTTCGAAATGAACTCTTCTTTCTTTATCGAACGAATATTGGCCCCAAAATCACAAACTTCACAGAGAAAACTCATGTAGCCTGGGCAAGAGTGAAAAAAATATTCCATAAGATATTAAATTGATTAAAGTGACCTGTATATATTATAGACGAATGGAAATGCTCAAATTAAGAATATTAAATTGTTAACCAATCTCTTTCTTGGTTGGCTTCTATCCCACGTTGCTGGTATTGAGATCTGCACCTAATTTTTGTTGGGGGTTCGCAAATTCTTGTTGTTAAATCAAACATGGAGATTTGTAAATTTTGATTCCCAATCAAAAAACCATGTAAAATTAAGAGCTCGTGGTTGTTGTAAATACCTCTATTTAGGCCTATTTGCATTATATTTATGCAAATTGAGATAGAAACACTTTCTTTATACACTTATTCCATAAACTATAAATGATATTGTAAAAGTTGATTTCATCCGTCCCGTCCTGTCCCGATGTTGTCTCGCAATCTCGGAACGAAATGCCTTATTCGGCACAATAAACAGTACACGGAGATTTCTTGAGAAAATCTTTCTCATACACTACTATGGGAACAACTTTTTAACACTTTTTTTTTTTTGCAAACGTGGGAAAAACTTTTAAACATCAATTTTCAGAGCAATGTGTAATCAAATAGTTTTTATGTCCAAACAAATAAGAAAACTGGACGCAAGGTGATCTTCTTATCCACAGAGATTTCTTTCCGATCGGTTATTCATAAATAGCAATTATTTTAGTAACACAGGCAGCATTAGAGGAATTTATAGAAACGTAAAACTAATATGACGTAGTGATCTGCCCCGAATTTATATATCAATTAGACCATCGATTGTGGTAATGGTAATAGTACATGAACAAAAAAAGTACCGTCTCATGTTCTTAATAAAGAGCATTAACTTAAAGGAGGCTAACCAAACTATCTAAAGCATTTATTTGTAATAATGCACGTTGATTTTCTTACGATATCACAGTAAATCATGTGTATTGGAATTATCCTTAATGAAAACTGTTATTATGTCTAATCAATAGAAATATTTTTTAAAAAATATTATAACTTTTTAAAAAGAAGTTTATTGAGATTTTATATTTAGAAGTAAAGTAAATTCTTGCTCAGATCCTATATTTAGAGCCCCAGGTAGTAAGTAATTGAGAGAAAGAGAATGAGTTAGATGTATATAGTAGTTGTTAGAGGGGCATGGAGTTTAATTAATTTAAAGGGAAGAGACTTCCATCCCAATGAGTGGGAATGGGACTGAGGGAATTAAGGGGTTTGATTAATTAGGGGCAATAAAGCATTTGTAATTTGGCTGTTAGTCCTTTTAAATAATTATAATTTCTAATATTCCCTCCAACAAATATCATTCCCTCAGGGCTTTAGCTCAAATTTTTCCTAAAATGTATTGGGGAATGATAAATTAGAGAAGTGGATTAGGAACGCATTGCTTATATAGCATTTTTTATATTTTTATCTTTAATAACATATCTTCTTATTTTAATGTGATATAAAATAATATTTTTATAGACAAAATTATTTTTTGTATTTATATTTTCCTTTTATTTCAATTTACCGTGCGTGGTCGATCGGTCGATCCCTAATTATATTCTAGGATCACAAAGTTTTAAAGTACTATTCATCAAGGATCTCAATTATGTACTCACATTTAAGTGGGAAAAAAAGTTAATTAAACCAAAATTTCCTTGTTGACCACACATACATTGATCCATTTGGATATTTATCAACACTCATGGCAACCTCAATTGTATTTAATATTTTGAACCGATACATAAGAATCATTAAAAAAAATGACTTTTCAGTAAAGACAGAAAAAGTAACCGCTAAAAATCTACCGATAAAGCTGTCTCTGAAAGTCATACTTTCGAAGGTGACACTTTCAACGGTGACTTTCAATGACAACTTTTTTTAAAATATTATTTTTACCTAAAAATAATATTTTAAAAAATAAAAATTATGAAATTAATAATATATAAGTTTATAAAAATTATTATTCAATCAATAATATACTATATATAAAATAAAATGTAAATATATAAAATAATAAATATATACATTAAAATTATTATTCAATTTAGTTTTAGTTTCTAATAATATTATATATTGTCTGTATATGTAGATATATGTATTTGGCAAAAAAAGTATATATAGATATATGTAAAAATGTGTGTGTATATAAATGTCTATAATTTATTATGCAGCATAATATTATATATATTTATATATTTAAATATGCGTTTAAAGCATATAAAGTTATTGCAACCCAATTGGTAAATGTTCATACGCAACTCCAAGGGTTGGTGGTTCGATTCTTGGAGAAGACAAATTTTCAAATTTATCTACTGTGCATGGATTGGTGGTGTGGTAATCATCGGTGACATGACGTCAGCCAGCTAGTGATGATATGATAGTTATCGGAGTAATTATTATTTTTTAGTAAATGTGAAAATATTGGCAGTGACAAAAAAGTCGTAGCTGAAAAGACTTTCATAACGAGTTATTTTGTTGTTGCTAATACTTTCATCAACTGTCACTATGGTAATGACTTTTTGGTGATGATTTGTCCCCACCAAAAAACTTTTAGCAATGACTTTTTATACTTTCAATCGCAACTTTTTTACTGCTGAAAGTCAATTTTTTGTAGTGAATAATTATCTGATTTGACTCATTTATTTCTACATAACGTGAATTTTTACAACATATAGTAGTCATTTAAATTGATATTTTGAACCATAATTGTCATTTTAAAAAAAAAAAGAGTTTGCTTTTTCAATAACAACAACAGCAGTAATATAATTATTCTTAACAAATAATAAAAACTTCTCTAGCTAGCGTTGAATATAGATTGATAGAAACTATAAATAGATTAAGCTGCGCGCTCTTTTATTCCCCCTTTCTGGCATAAACTTTATATGATTGCATTACTTAGAAAGAACAAATATTAAATAGTATCAGCACACCAGAGGGAGAGGCTCCCCTTGAGAGCAACAAAAAAACCATGTATATAACAACAAAGAAAGAACAAATATACCATCATTTCAAGTTATATTTTTAATATAATAGAGTGTATCTTACTATTTTTTTTAAAAAAATTAACCAGTATCAGGACACCACAGGCTACTGATGGGAGCAATTAGGGAATTTTTAGGCTCAAGCATTTCAAACCCAATACTTAGACATACAATACTTATTATATTTTTAATATAGAAGAGTATATCTTATTATTTCAAGTTATATAAAAATAGTTAACAATTCCTTCAAAATGTTTATGTGACCATCTAAGCAGGCGAGATAATCTTAATTTAAACTAATTCATTTGCCTTATAAACTCATATACAATATAATGAGCGTAGTATAAAAACTAAAGAGAAAAACTTGTTCAGGGGTTTATACTTTTAAGGTGCTTATCCAAAAGGAAAAAAATATTTATACTTTTCAGATGCCAATACACACGCGATTAATTCATTGGTTAGATGAAGGCAATAGTTCCAAGTTGAAAATTCAACCATGGCGTGCGTGCGTGCTATTTATTAATTCATTGGGTTAAGTGTTTTGTCTTCTTTCAAACCTCTTTTTTCTCATCAAAAGTGATTAAATAAATAATGAAGACTTAGTTGACTCAGTATAGTCAAAAGTCATGAGAAGGAATAATAAGAGAGGGAGGAAAGGACCTCATATACATGCAAATGTAACACACATTTTATTGGTATATATATATGAACTTTTCCTTGAAACTATTATACAAGTGGGATCGGATGAAATTGTCTCTATATGTTTCATGGTGTGGAGGAAATTGCGAGCTAAATATTCTAACTCAACTGGCATAAAGAGTTAATTTCTGATTTTGGTATAAGGAAAAAAAAAATCAATGTTAAGACAATAATTCTATTTGAAAATTCAACTATGGCATGCGTGCTAACTTTCTTTGCATCTCAATATACCTACCCCTCACTTGTTATCTATTAATTAAATCTACTTTTCTTTGCAAGATTCCCTCATCTGTATCCATATATATACATCGATTAACTCTACCTTCACGTGATAGCGAAACCTGCAGGAATTTTAACTTTGATAAGCTCAATATTTTTATATATTTTAATGCCTAAACTCAGTTCCTTATTATTCATTATTGTCTTAATTGGATTTAACTAGATAATTAATATGTAAATGGGCAATTATATCATTTTTGTTGAGTTTTGGATTGTTTTGACCTTTAGATGACGTGACACTTGTGGATCTAAGCTGACGTAGGTGAAAGCTACAAGCTCAAAAGACACAACGGACCTTAGAGCTCAGTGGATAAATACTATAAGGAATGGTTTGAGCCCAAACATGGGTATATGCATGGAGCCCAAAAGAGGATGCTGAAATAACAGGAAAAAAGCTGAAACGGAGGGATCAAGGGATATAACTCTGGACAGACAGAGAAAAAGGGAAAAGGAAGTGCAACGGACGCACCCACCCCTTCACTCATTCATTTTGTTTAATCTGACAGATGACATGTACTTTACATAGTTAATTTTCTATTTACATTAAATCACGTAAAAATTAAATATAGGCTCCATGTAAAGATCGACTTAAATTAGTGTTACTATATTACATTTTAGTTGTTTTATTTGATTACCCTACCACATGATGGCTTATCAAACTTAACTGATAAAAAAAGAGTCAGTTTCTGATTATGATATAAATTGAACAAGTCAACAATCATTAGAGCTCATGACTTTAGTTTTAAGTTGAAAAGTTCAACAATGGTGAGCTAAACTCTTGGCATCTTCAGTCCTACCTCTCATTCGTTATCTAAATAAACTCTAGCTACTTTCCATTCAAATATTCCCTCTTCCGTATGTTCCATGAAACAGTTAACTCGCCAGTTTCTGATTTTGATACATCGAACAATCAAATCGTTACATTAAGATGATCATTTTAGCTAGGTTGACAGTTCAACTTAGGTGATCTATATATATGGTTGATTTTTTCATACCTCCCATTTCCCACTCTACATGGTAAATTAATTCGTTAGATAAAAGGAAATCATTTAAGTTCGAAGTTAAACTACGGTAAATGCTACTTGATAAACATATAGTGATCTTCATTCCAACCTAACTTCTTACTGCTACATAACAAATAGTATACCTTTTCTTTTGGTTCAAAATACAGGAAAACTCTTATTTTTATTAATCAATCTAACTAGCTTGCTGATATATATACTCCACTTGTATCCATCGAACAAAGTGGCCACGAACTTGGACCCCGCTGTTGACGGGAGCATTAGGGAGTATTTAGGCTCAAGCATTCGAAACCCAATACTTAGACAGACAATACTTATTATATTTTTAATATAATAGAGTATATCTTATTATTTTCCAGTTATATAAAAATAGTTAGCAATTCCTTCAAAATGTTTATGTGACCCTAGGTGGAACGTTGTTCTTCGGGAGAAGTCCTCCTCAAGGGCCATTTAGGTTTGAAATTTGGTGCAGGATATGTGATTTTCGCAGCATCAATGATGAGAAGTATCTATCATTTCATTGAGTTCACGCACTTCTCATGTATGTGAGATAGTACTCACTCCAATCTTAAATGCAAGACATTGTTCGTAATGAAAAATTGAACCGATAAAACGATTCATTTAATTTGAAGTTGAGAGCTCAACTGTGGTGATCACTGTGGGTCACTTTCCTACTCAGATCGATTCTGATTTTTAACCTTGGACCCATAATCAACGTACCTAGGCTAAACGAGTCAGATAAAAGCATACATTTGACATGTAGCTAGTTGTTATGTTGAATTGGGCTGCTGATCATTATACTGTCCTTCTATTTTAGAATAGCTAGTTGTCAACGAATGGATTTAAGCTTAATAGTGGCTGTTGCTCCTCTCTCTCTCTCTCTGTTGCGTTCTTTTATACTTCCACTCTGCTTCTTTGAATTATCCTTTCTGTATGATTCTTAACTCTCTTAGTGTCTTTTTTCCTAAAGCATGGTTAGGTATCCTTGTATCGCAGTCATTCATGTTCAAAGTATTGTCATGTACTTCTTCCGGTAATGATTCAAATTAAACCTAGTTCAACACGTTACCCGCTAACCCTGTTGGTATATTGGTATTTTTCTGAGAGTCTTTTATTCTGCTAATTGATAGATAGATAGATGTTGTAGCTGAAACGGTGGATATTTCCTTCAGCGCATTTATTTCACTTGGAGATTAAGCCCTGTCGTTTATTGTCGTTTATACTCTTCACGATTGTAAGACTGGCCCAAGAATTAGCATTTGGACTAGCAAGTATCAGCCTGAATTTTGGAACTTGAATTTTTTATATTTGGACTAGGGCGTAGTTTTAAGCACTTCAATTCAAGTCCAATCATTAACTGTAACAATATTGTTCCTTTTCTTTCTTTCTTTTGCCAGAAATATTGTTCCTTTTTAAATTTGTGTATTTCTGGTTATGTCACTTTGTTGTAGCTCCAGTCACGGTATTTGGGGAGGCATCCTAGCTTCTGAGTGCTTAGGTAAACGCCTGAAGGT
Organism: Vachellia pachyceras; assembly: GCA_025593235.1. Lineage (NCBI taxonomy): Eukaryota > Viridiplantae > Streptophyta > Magnoliopsida > Fabales > Fabaceae > Vachellia > Vachellia pachyceras. The sequence continues at coordinate 28,567 of JANTPZ010152199.1, read as the reverse complement.
AATTGATGGCTCGCCCTACCCAACATTGGTATGACCTAAAAGGAATAGAGATTCCGCCCTGCCCTTGACTTGTGGGTGAGACCAACCCCCACCTAAAATTTTTGTATCAAAAAAAAAATTTGTGTATTTCTTAAAACTTATTTGTGTATTGATCCCAGTGCATTGCACAGGGCTCTAAACTAGGTTCAAATAAAAAAATGTTCTTTCACCAAAAAAATAATAATAATTTTTTAAAAAAAAACAGAGAGCTGAGAAACTAAGCTCAATAATAGTATAAGGTCTGATCTAACTCCCAAGTCGATCCGTCAGTGTACATTTAATCATTAATAAAGAACATCCAATACATATTTATTAATTACTAATTTTTCTTATAATAAAATATAATATGTTAGTAAAGCATATATTAAACATTTGTAAAGTTGTTAAGTTTTAAGGCGAAGTTAAAAAAAATTACGGTTTTTTCAGAATTTCGATGAAGCATGTTGAAATGATCTATAAATAGGTTTAGATGAGTAAATCTTGATCATTTACGATACATGAAATTTCTTCAGCTAGCGGTGAATGTAAATATAGATAGACATTAGAAAAATATTAGTAAAATGCGCGCTCTTGAAATATGGAATTAAATATCGACACAAAATGGTGTTCTTCATTAGTAATTTTATTATCACATGACACAGCAACTGCACAACTGCAATATCATTAATGCATATAAATAAATGTAGCACTACTATATTAATGGGTCCAAAAGGTGAATATCAAAATATATGATTGGACAAAGAAGATCACCAACATAACAAAAATAACAAACAAAGTTGTAAGACTGAAGAAGTGACCCGCAACTTGGTAAACATGTTTGAGTCTGAAGAAGAATTTACCTATTTGGATCCACCCAAAAAAAAAATCAGTAATGAGTAGGTTTACACAGGACCGGCTGTGCCCATTGATGCACAACCCTATGCAGACATAGAAATCTTGTCACATTTGTTCACCACCCAAATGAAATATCGGAGTGAGATTATTAGCACTACCATATATTGGGTCAAGCAATCCACTCCGGACCTCGTTTTGATGCTTTATTATGCAAAGGATGATGTGGGATTATAATATTGATGGCAGCAATGTATGCTTCTGCAAGGGATTTGACAGAGAAAGATATATATCATCCATATTAAAGCTTTTCTTCGTAGGAAATATTCCGCTTACAAGCAAGAGGGTGACACCAAGTGGAATAAAAAATGAGATCGATACGTAAATAAAATACGTCTCAAAATTATGGCGATGAGGGGATGAAGAAGCCATAGCTTGTCCGGGACAATACATGTTATTACCATGGAGCATGGTGCAGTTGAAGAGGTCATATGATGAATGTGATGGTGATAACATTGAGAACTAATTTAGTTTTAAAATAATTTGATGCTAACTAGCCTTTAACTAAATTGGTTGATAGTAACTTATTTAAGACTTGCATTCTGGTTAGGGGATATATGCATATATATTAATCATATTGCATGTAAATTGTTAAAAAGGAAAAAAAAAACTGTTATCTCAACGAGGCAAAAAGGAAGCAAAAGAATATTGTACACTGTACTTCAACTCGCTTCAACATGATAGCTAAATGTATAATGGTGTTTCCAGCATCATCAGGTCTTGTAAAGTTGAGAAGCTCGCCATTAAAAGAGAACTCCAATTCCATCAAAGCTTTGAGAGTCTCTAGATGGTTATAAGTGACACACAAGCGGAAAATAGATTTTCCTTTGTCGTAGAACCCTAAAGACTCAGGCTTCTCTTTGATCAAATCTTGCACAACCTTAGCTCTGCCTCTCATGGCTGCATAGTGCAGAGGGATTCTTCTTTCTTTGTCACGAACCAAGAATGGCTCATTGCTAACTCGAAGCAGATCATTCACGATGTCGATATGAGTCTCTGCAGAAGCCAAGTGGAGAGCTATTCTTCGAGAGTAGTCCACCTCAAGGGCAAGATTAGGCTTGTGAGTGCAAGTTTCTTTGTGAACTCAAGTGGCCAAGCAAAGATGATAATTGATATGTGTAAAGGGGTCTCAGTGAAGATGGTTCGTGAAGTTGTGTGTAAGATACGTGGCCGTTGTTGTATGAAAGGAATTAGCATAGACACGTCTCCACTATTTGCAGCCTCGTAAAGAAGGCTCATTTGAGCAGGATTTATTTGTTTGAGCTCAGCTGATTCCATTGCTCGTGTTGGATCGTAATGCATCAGTACGCGTACGGTGCCCTTTATATATATAGTTGGAGTATCAGAATCTGTTGTGCGTTGACTTCTCAGCAGCAGCTACATACAAGAAGAGATGCGGTCATATAAATAATTCTGCACCTCATATATGATGTAGTTAATTTTTTTTTAAAAAAAAGTTAAAGAAGCTAAATAAGTAATTTAAAGATTAAATATATTTGTATTTATCGTTTTTCACTTAAACTAATTAATCTAATCTATAAACTGATATATAAAATAATTATATACATAAATAAATACATTTAAGTAGTATATTTAGCTTCCTTAATCTTCCTAACAAAATTCAAATGGTTCTTATATTAAATAACGAATGTAGTAATAAACTCATAGAATCCAATTCATCTAAATTTTTGTGCCAAAAAAATATGTATAGAATTTAATTACCAAGACCTTAAGAGTTACTGTTAGCATATTTATTAATTATTAATTTTCCTTTACTTATAACAAAAATAAAATATTTTAGTCTTAAGAATAACTTATACTTTTCAGATTTTTTATCAAATTTATTTTATTAAATTTATAACTGCCATTATAAAAGAAATAAAAGTAAATTGAGATAAAAAAATTTTAAATACTTATTTTATCGATAATAAATCGTATAAAAAAAGTAGTTTCTATCACGGATTCAAATGAACGCTATACAAGAAAGATACTTACAAATTTTTAAAATGTGAAGACATCTATGTTTAGCCTATTGAAAATGTTTAATCTATTTGTGTCTCCCATAAATATTTATGGTAATAGGTTGTAGAAGCATAAAAATAATCAAAAGAAATTTATAAAATCAGTAAAAAATTGTGGTTGAAACAATGTTATTATACAAATTACGAATAACGTGGCACTCAAAGGAGGTATGCAAGTGTTTCGTACACGTCACATGTGATCATAACTCTCGTCACTGGATAAGGGTTTCCAGTTCCACGTCACTCGAAGGCTCGGACAAGACGTCTCCTTCATGGAGCAACATGTGTCAGCTTACTCTCTCTCACCTGACATCTTTTTCTCCTTCTTCAACCTTCATCCCTTTTCTCTGTCTTACAAAGAGGAGACAGAGGGAGAGGGAGGGAAACGAATGAAGGTTGCAGAAGGAGAAAAAAGATGTCAGGTGAGAGAGAGCGAGTTCTGCAGACGAGTGAGAGAGAGAGAATGATTACGTTTTCTTAAATGAAAAGTTACTGAATTAAAATTATTTTCTCCTCCTTCATGGCAATCTGCCAACAAAAAATTCCATTTTCCTCAAACAAGGCAAGTTAGCGCCTCATCCAAAACCGACACGTGTCAGTTTGTCTCAACCTTTTCTGGCTAACTCTGCTGCCAGATTCCCCCCCCAACAGTTGCCCCGTTTCCGGTTACCTGTCTTCCCTGCTCTCTCAGACTGTAGTCGAAATCTGAGCCTTGTTTTCTCTCTAGATCAGTTCCTATAATTCTCAATTCGGCTGATCCTTGTTTTGTATTCTCTCAGAGTACATGCTTATCTGATGTTGGTGGATGGCTTGAATTTTCCGGCTTGGTTGGATTCTCCGTCGCCGGAGACGGGGATGACCGCTTTCCCGGTATGATGCGGTTACTGTTTGTTTACTCAGAAATGTTAGATCTTTTCGTCGTGGCTCATGTTCGATCCAAAACCTGGTTCCACAAGAGAAAAAAACTGGCTTCATTTGGCTGATCCCTTCTCAAGTTTGTCTCCGAATTTGTACTCATGTTATTGGATTGCCCATTGTACAGCTCATAACAGTTAGCTTTTTTTTTTTGAAAATTTTTCCTTCTTTGTTTTCCGTGTTCTTTTGTTGGATTGTTGAGGTTGTACAGTTAGTGTTTAAGATGATGAGGTTTGAAAGAAATTGAACTAGCTTCTGATTCTGGTTATTTCCGGCATTTCGGAGCATTTTTTGAGGGTTAAAAAGTGGCGAGAGTGAGCATGAGTGAGAGCGATACCGAGGAAGAATCGGCACAAGAAGTTCAAGTTCCAGCTGATATCGATTGGCATATGCTTGATAAGTCGAAGTTTTTCTTCCTCGGCGCTGCCCTTTTCTCAGGGGTTTCAGCAACTCTGTACCCGGTTGTTGTATTGAAAACCAGGCAACAAGTTGCTCAATCCCGAGTTTCTTGTATCCAAACTGCATATTCACTTATTAGACATGAGGGTTTTCGAGCATTGTACAGAGGTTTTGGTACTTCCTTAATGGGTACAATTCCAGCTCGAGCACTGTATATGGCTGCCCTGGAGATTACCAAGAGTAATGTAGGTACTGTCACAGTTAGGTTAGGGCTTGCAGAACCAACTGCGGCTACTGTCGCCAATGCAGCTGCAGGTTTGAGTGCTGCCATGGCAGCTCAACTCGTGTGGACCCCTGTTGATGTTGTGAGCCAGAGGTTGATGGTTCAAGGTGGTTGTAATTCAAATAATCCTAAGGCTTCGGCACATTTATATGCCAATGGGATTGATGCAGTCAGGAAGATTCTGATAACAGATGGTCCCAGAGGTTTGTATAGGGGGTTTGGAATATCGATCTTAACATATGCACCCTCAAATGCAGTTTGGTGGGCTTCATACTCAGTTGCGCAAAGGCTAATATGGAATGGAGTTAGGTACTACTGGGGCAAGAAAGATGATAAGAGCGGCGATTCTGTTGCTGATGTATTAAGGCCAGATTCAAAAACTGTGATGGCAGTTCAGGGAGTCAGTGCAGCAATGGCTGGTGGAATGTCTGCCTTAATTACCATGCCACTAGACACGATCAAGACAAGACTTCAGGTCTTGGATGGTGATGAGTCTGGCCGCCGAGGACCAACAGCTATGCAGACTCTGAGGAAATTGCTCAAGGAAGGTGGTTGGATGGCCTGCTACAGAGGGTTGGGACCTCGATGTGCTTCGATGTCAATGTCTGCAACAACAATGATCACAACATATGAGTTTTTAAAACGGCTTTCAACAAAAAATCAAGAAGTTCTGACAAGATAGAAGATTTACACCAAAAGAGAAAACTGAGAGAAAAGAGGTCTTCCCCTCTCTCTGCTGTGCCTAACTCTTCTTATTTTCTCTCCACCTATCTCATCTTTCCTACATTTTTTTTTTTTGCCTTTTCACCTTTATCCAGCCAGCACGACTGCTTGATCAATGTAGGTTATCGCTGGTATACCCTTATATATATATATATATCATGGAGATGAATATTTTCCTCCAATGCACCAGAGTTTTCTTTTTTCTTTTTTGAGTCTAGGTTGAAGCTATACAAATGCTTGGTTGTGGTGTCGAAGTTTTATGGTGTCAAGTCATAGATCAGTACTGATGTAATATCTGATCATGCAACTGTAGGGGAGTTATCTTTGTTCAATTTCTACCTTCTGATGATTACATTTTTCTTTGTCCGTTAGTAATTTCATATGGAAAATCAGGCGGCTTGATTGAGTGATGTTGCTACTCTGGAATTTGAGCCACAAATCTAGAGGTGGGCAACATACCCCAAGGCCTACAGGTATTCAGAAATTTTGCTTGCTTAGATTTATAATGGATCTGCAAGGGTCTGGTAGTGACATATGATAAGTGATAACTACCCTGCTTCACCGATTTAAACTAAGACTCAGTAATGTATATTATTTATTTAGGCCGAAATGCATTAGCACATCTTGCACTCATCTACCACTAGTCAGTACGATCTTTAAAATCCAAATAATGGACCTGCTTTGCAAACTTGGGAGGAGACCTTTTTACAAATTACCATTTGCAAATCTTTGGATACAAACCTATAATTTCAACCGATATTACAATTACGCAGTTTCAATTTTCCCTTTAGCAATTCCATTCGCAATTTCTCAAACCAAGGCACCCTTTTCTACTAATATTCTTTGAGAAAATAGCACCGGACTCCCATGGAAGCAAATTAATATCAAGAAAGTCCCATGAATTAGGCCCTCTTGCATAAAGGTTCCTTGAGACCTCAATGAAATAAGAATCTCACCTACAATTACCCTTATGCCCTTTAAGAGAAAACGTATTCTCTGCTCAAAATCCATTTTGAAAACATTCTGAAGTGGAGAGTAGCAGTTTGAAACCATCGTCTTGCACCGAAAGCAGCCGTCGCCATCGCTCTAAGGCTAAAGATGCCATCCCTGAGTTGAAGAGAACACAATTGCCATCTTAGCCATTGCTAAGAGATTGAGAAGTGGCGAAGAAGCATTTCAATGTCAGCCCTTTGACCCTTTTCACATACTTCCAACTCATAGCCACAAGGTACACTCTTTGCATTCTTTCTTGTTCTTCTTCCATTATTGTTATTGGTACTTGGCTGAGATTTTGGCTCCGCTACTTTTCATTCGTTGTGGTGAGATTCTTAATTCTTAACTCTATCTTAATTCTCAACAATACGAAAATAAATTTCATCATTGTTTCTCCATTACCGACATGGTATATCTCTTTCTTCCCCCACAAACATGCATATAGAGAATCAGCCAATAATTAAAAGCAAAGCTTTGGTGGAAGGAAAAGTATATTGAAAGATAATATCTACAGTGACTCAATTGAGGCAGTATCACCCATTTCCTATTATCAGACATATAAAAAAATAACCGACAGAGAATAAATCCAGTAAAAGGGACTATTTCTTCGCAATCCAAAGTTTAAATCCTTTTAAGAAAAGTATCCACATTTAATGTCTAATTATGCCTAAATTATTATTAGCTTTACAAAAATAAGAGACACAGAACCCGTGTGATTGGACCTTCACAATTGATCACCTCTTCGAGGAAGCAAAAATTATTGTAATAATTGATTGGATCTTCAAGCTAATGTTGACAATTTCAACGCAAGCGTAAGGTCATGACATGGTCCGTGGACTCTTTATTCAAATAATTATAATTAAAAAAACAAAACGCGAAGCTAGTGGTCTCAACTCGAGTTGACTAAAAGAAACGATAGAGCAAATAATTGAACTGAACATAATATACTACTGGCTTTGAATTATTTTTAAAATTTCTGACTTTTCTGAATGACAAAGATGAACCTAAATCATCACAGGACAATTCCTAGTCTGGAAGGTAAAAAATAAAAGAGAAAAAATAAAGAGAGAGGAGAGAGGAGAAGCTACAGGGGTAAATATGAACCTATCCATAGACTGCATATGAAATCAACCACACCAAGGGAAGAGAGCACTGCTTTGCAATGAGAGAACCTAGCTATCATAAACCAAGAGAGAACCTAGCTATCAAACCCGAACTCTCTTGTTACTGCATGAAGGGCATTTGTATTGCTTGATATGCTCTGCCCTCGCGGGGGTAATCTTCACACATTTTCCATGGAACCACTTCTCACAGATGTCACAGCAAATCCAGAACTCATCCGTACCGTAATTCTCGCCACATGCCCCGCACAAGGTATCCCCATGCTCATCGTCTTCATCTTGCTCATCTGGAATTTCATCCTCGTCTTTTGGCTGCAACACCTTCGATTGTCTACCCAGACTTCCTGAAGTTTTCTGCTCCAGAAGCAGAAAAATAAATGAGAAAACGAACTTAGCTCAGAAGTGTATAAAACTTCACACAATGCTCACAAGCATGACGGAAGGAACGATTGCAGGAATCAATCAGTTCCAACAAATTTTCCATCCATTGGAACAAGCATCTTAACTTGCATTGCACTCAACTGAGTGAATGGCCACTAACCATAACCTATTTTTTTTCAGGGTTATATACAAATTCATATGATACCAAATTCCTGCCTATGCCATATATAGTTTTAATATATCATAACTGCATATTTATTACAAATTTCATAATATATGCACGAAATTAAATATCTCTATATCTAGACTAGAAACCCTAGACACAAAATTAACTCAATGAGCTTGGGGTAAAATGATAAATAAGGCCTCCATCTGAAAACAGAGCACCCAAGACCAACCAGGATTTCTTCACTACACAAGGACACAGTCATTAAACTACTTAATGAACAAGTTTTACTTCTGAAGTGTGATCAGACGAAAATTATATTTACCACCTTGGAGCCAGACTTAGATTTGCTGCCACTTTGGTTTGAAGACTTCTCCTTCACTTCTCTTTTTGCTGCACCAGTAACAACTTCAAAAATTGTTGGCAGTTCATTGATTGAATTGAAGAGTCGTTTCCTGCATGGGGAGCCAGATGTTGATGGGCAAACAAAAAAGTTATATATCATACAAGCATTATTAACCAACAAAAATGATATGGTGACCAAAGGAACATTGAATCATGGTTATTTGATCAAGAGACAATAGGAAAGTTAATATAAATTATTATGAATAAGAAGGTCCAACTTACCCCGTTGTTCCACTTGACATGAGTCATAATACATGAAAACGTTACATATATTATTCTCTGTAATCAAGCATTAACATGTTTGCCCCACAAGGTAACCAACAACAACAAAAGCGCTATCCTACTAAGTGGGGTCCAGCTGCATAAATCGTGCAATGCCATTGGGCTCTATCTGAGAACAACTATTCAGATAAGCCATTAACCAAGAGATCTCATTTAATGACTTCTTCAAGTGTCTTTCTAAGTCCCCCTCTACCTCTCTTCATAGGGCTAAAGGCTATCTAACTCACCTTTCTATTTTAGGCCTCCACTGGCCTTCTTTGAATATGACCAAACCATATTAAATGATTTTCTACCATTGCTGAAGTGGTCACCCCAAAAGTACTTTACTGCTTTTAAGCTTCAATAGCCAACTCAATACAAGCCCCCCACCCCCTTCATCCTCCTTATAAAAAGGGAAAACAAACCAGCTAATGTAAGAAAAAGGTTATGCCGTAATGCCTTGAATACAAAATACCTGTCAGCTCTATCAAACCCAAATCTCGCTCCAAAAAAGAAGGCCACAGAAAGTAACCATGCATCACTATGGACAGCAACTAAAGATAACCAGTCTTTGTCTTGCATGCCATCTCTGGCAAAATTTATTCCCAGAACAGGCTCAGGAAGCTCTGGTGGAACTTCTTCAGCAGGCAGGTTCACTTCCCACTGCTCATTAGGAAGTCCATACAAGCACAAATTCTCCTTCTCTGAAAGAATAAGATAATCATAACCAAAAAGAACAGAAAAGCTACAATAAAGAATGTAAGAGCAAGACTTGCCTATTTCCGAATATAAAATACATTACATTACTAATCTATCAATGCATGCAAAAAAATAAGAAACGAAGGGCTATAAAATACACTATTCACTAACTGCGTTTAAAAAGGAAAGAATTTAAACTGAAGACTGCAAAAATGGATTCAAAAGATATCATGAATCAACAGATTAAATGTCTTATTTCTCAAAGAAAGCATTAGAGGGTATTGCACCAACTAGCAACTTAAAAACTTCATAATATGTAAATGCAAAAATATTAGCACACAGTAACTTTACCACCACAAACAATATCATTACATATCAGCAACTTAGTAAAGAATTATAGAGAAAATGAATAAATGAAAGGAGAATTAAGGACATTTCTACTAACCAGGGTCACATTGGTTGTAAATATTTTCAACATCTGCAATACCATAACCAGACAAAGAAATAATCAACAAGAAAGTTTTTGCAACTTATAATTATATTTAAAACAAACATAGACAAGATAATACTTTTTGTTTTGGCCCACACTCAGCACAGAACAGAGGAAGATCAACATCTGTGATCTATGACTCTTCTACAACATTATTCAGGGCTCTAGATATTGAAACATTTAAACTCAACTCACATAACTTATTGTCCTTTTCCTTATCTTATTTCATCCAATAACCATCAAAATGAAAATCCATACCCAAGTACTGAAAATATTTTAGGGGGAAAAGTTGAAAAGGGAAAGAAATCAAGATTTCTGAATCAAGTCCTTTCACATCATCTCCAACAACCCCTGCATTAAGTGTAAAAGAAGCCTAAGCCAGCCACACTGAAAGGTGACAAGCAGACTTACACGGGAGAGGGAGAGAGGGGTAGAAGCCACACGGAAAGAAAAATGACAAGACGACTTGAGAGAGAGTGAGAGAGAGAGAGAGAGAGAGAGAGAGGCGAATACACCGAACCTCACAACAGAAACCAATTTTCTAATCAAACAACTGTAATCCACACCAAGGTAGATAATTCCAGCTCCAAGGGAAGCCTTGCGGGTTATACACAATTTTACCTCTGTCCATCTTACAAGAGTGTATGGCTTGACAGTACAGTACACTAAAAGCATGATTCCATCAGGAATTGTCCGTATCAGTAACATCCATGTGACAGTCTTAAGCATGCAATCTGAAAGTTAAACCTATCAATAGGTTCTCATGACAATTTTTTTTTTTTGTTAGTTTTCCATTTCTCTTATGACGATTATTAGCATGAATGAGGAACCATAGAAAATATAGGACAATCTTCTAAATAACAATTACAAAATTCAACAGATCATTTTCCATTCTCACCTCTTCAGAGTTCATGGTCCATGCTCCAATTTATCCATGAAGAATTTAAAGAACACAAAAAGGGAAAGGGGACTATTTTGCAATGGATGTCGAAAACTTTGAGCAGAAAACAGCATTAAACAAGATGGAACGCACTGCTTTGCTGTTCCTTCAGCTATCACATCACAATTTTTTAAAAGATAAGTTCATCTTGAAGAGCTAGAAGGTAAAAGTAAACCACGAAAAAAGTCCTCCTATTCTTAGATAATAGCAAAAAGCTGAGGCTCGTAAATAATTTAAGCAACTCCCATTTTTATCAGAAAAAAGACTGGCGAGTGGACGAATTTATGCTTCTCCTCACTCATTGAGTAACATGGGTAATAAATAACTGAAGGTACAGGACAGGACAATCTTATCAACAAGAAACACCGAATTCAACAACAAAAAAAATCGTTTCCATCCCATATATTCTTGAGATGACACTAATGTCTAATGCACCCAATTCAATTTACCCATTAAGAAATCAAAACTAACAAAAATAAATATATGAATAAATACATAAACCCTACTAGTTGGCAAAGAAAGAGCAACGATTTGAGCCGAAAGAGCTGCAAACACCAAAGTAAAACCTCCCCCACACGCTTTTGTTTATAGGAATTCTCGAGGAAAAATACCAATGACTAAAAAATCACGAAAAAAGAGAAAGATAACAGAGAAGTAGAAAACCGAGAAGCATTTACCTGTTGTGAGGGCTTTAATCAGTCCAGCTCTTCGGCCCTTGAAATCCCTGAAAACCTCTTCAACAGTGCGAGGATTACCATTTGTTCGCGAGTCCATTACTTCCTCTTCCCTCTGTGACTGCCTTAAGAAGCAAAATCAGAAACAATGGCAAGCTCTGTGCACAAAACAGAGGAAAAGAGAACCGTTCAGGAATTGACCGGAATTTCTGGTCAGAAGGTGGTGGCTCTTGCCTTGAGAAATTCAGGAAACAAAAGCAGAAGAATGCTGTGTGAAGGAGTGAACGAAGGAAGATATATTGACTTGGGTATTGATATTAGGTTTTCTGGTTTGAATTTAAGTTATTTAAATAAATTGGATGAATATAATATTATAATGTGACTAACTATATATGGAATAATTAAACTTACAAAATATAGAAATATTTTACGAAAAAATATTGTGTAGAAATATTGAATTAGAAAAAATGGAAATACATAATTTGGAGCGAATGCATTGTACATGTATTTTGTTAATTTTATGAAGGAATGGATAAATGTTTCTCTAGAGATTTGATATTTACATCGATATCATGTGTGTTTAGAAATCCGTTTGCAGAAATAACTTCATGGGTTTCGAAATTATTTTATAGATTTTAAGATGATTTTTATTAATTTTAAGATGCTTTTTATCTTAATTTATATGCATCGTTGAAAAAAGTTTTTTCAAAATATACACGTCATATAAAAAATATAAATTTTAAAAATTTTATATTTGATTTTTGACTTATTTTTATTTTGGTTTAAAATATTATGCATATTTTAAGAATAGTGAAAATGATGGATACAATAATATAATAAATCATCTAATGCCTTATATAGTCTTTTTTTTTTTTGGCCGGCCTTATTTAGCCATTTGAGACCATCAAGAATATAAATAGCATTTTCACCACTGTGATACGGAAAATCTCTCCTGATTAAATATCTTTGACATGCAATCAATATAAATTAAATGAAAATTTATGAATATAAAAAAATTATTTATTAACCATTGCAATTTTTTCAGGAAAAAATCTGGATTATTTGGTATGATTTTGATCGTGCCAAGACAAAACTGAGCCAATCACAGAAACAATTGGCACATCGTACATAAAAGTATTATTGAAGATTCATATTTATTTTAATTAATTTATCAGTATCATAAAAATATATTGTATGAATGCTTTTCTAATTATACATAAGATAAAAAGACAAAAATAGTAAGTAATTATTCATTCCACAATAAGTGCACCTTATAAAAGCAAGTCTATATGAAGAAAAGACATGAGGAGAAACATTTTTGGTTTTTTGTCATTGTCTAAGGAAATTGAATTCATTTCCAAGATTAAATATAATTTAATCTAACCCAAAATTTAAATGGAATTCATTTCCAAGATTAAATATAATTCATTTCCATTTAAAGACGAGAGCTTGTAGGCTTGGAACCTTTTTTTCCACATTTTTATTTGGAAACTAAAATTTTTTATATGCAATTTAAATCAATCAGTATATTTGCATGTTATTTGTTATTTAAAAAAAGTATATTTGTATGAATTTGAGGTGAACATCATTGCCCATATCTTAAAGAAATTAAAATGTTTTACCATCAAAATCTTATATTTAGGATTAAAAAAAATACAATTTTTATATCTTTTCAGTGATAGTACAATTTTTATATTTTAGTTATCGATATTTTTAAATTAAACATGATTTTTATATGAGTTTTATTCCGCAAACAAATCTTACAATTTGAAATAGAGAATTTGACTTGATGGCTAAGTTATAAGAAAATAAATTTCCAAAACAATAGATGTAAATTATGCTTCAATTTAATTCAGTATTACCAAATATTATATAATTGTGTAAAAAAGAGAGATACTAGTTACTCAATCCTTTGACAAATTCATGAAATTTATTGCAAGCGATTCAAATGAGCCACTAAAAGCCTATATCATGTTTTTGACCTCAGGCTCCTCATACTCCACATTCAAACATATCCTGTTTAACTTCCCTTTGAGATCTTGTCACATGAAGACAGACAGACCATGATGATTCTCATCAGTCATCACCACTTATACCAACTGAGAAACTTTGCATATTGCTTCCAATGGGAGAATGATATCTTCCACACAACCTCGAGTTTGACTCACGTTGCTGCTGGAAGGTGCTGTTGTCGCTTTTTGAAGCGCTTGTCACATCAGAACAGGTGATGGTGGTGCTGGTGGATACACCTTCTCTGCAATTTTCTAACCCAAGAAACTCGGATTGTGGTGTAGTAGTAACAGTCAGATGATTCAAAGTCCTGATGACGATTGTTGGAGCTTTTTGGTGTTAAGAAAGCGTCCACCAGAACCTCTGGCTCGCTTCAGTGTATGCAGGTGACGAGACTCATGAAGATATCGCTGCAGAATTTTTTACAATCTCAGCGTGCTAAAGGAAAAAGTGATGTTGAAGGAAGAACAGGGAGAGGAAACGAAACTGCACTTACTTTCCGAGTTTTGTTGAGCTTCTTCTGTGCTTGGAGTTTTGATCGATACTGTCTTCGCCTCAGAATAGCATGATATTGTTTTGAATTCACAAATATAGGTTTTTCTGTGAAGTCGAGTGGAAGTGGAACTCGAAGAGGAGCCATTCCCGTTAGTTGAGCATGATAAATCTGGTGAGATGTATATAAATGACATGTTTCAGACAAAGGAAACTCATTCTGGCACTATTGTTTTGCATTCACAAATATAGGCTTTATGCCTTCAACTCATGTTTCATGGCTTTATAGAAACTTTCAGCTCATTACTCACTTTACAAACAGAATATATAGCAGAGGAGAATCTGAAGTGCAAAAGCCTGGAATGAACAACCCTGTTACAGATAGATAGCCCACTTACTTCCTTTGTAAACATCCATTTGGCATCAGAGCAGGAAAGGGATTCCCTCAACAGTCTCTCTTTTTTGAAAAGGAAAATATGTTTTCTTAGGGTCAAAGACAGGAAGCAATATCCCCACCAAGATGAATTATTTCACTAGGTGAAGCAGAGAAAGAACAAGAGCAAAGGAGATGCAAAGGGAAAAAAAACTAAAATGCTTATTATTAAATGAAAAGTTACTTTATAGGCCTTACTTTATAAAGATGGAGGATCTGTAAGGCTGGAGAAAAGCCCATAGCACAATAAATCTTAAAGAAAAAATATATTATACATGGATAACAAGCTGAAAGATATAGACAGTTAACTGACCATTCAGGGCTTGTTCTGACATCCTTTTTAAAATAACTTTTACAGGTTCTAAGGTAACACCTAAGTTTTGGCACATATCCAAGAGCCACACAAATGGCTAGAAGATTCAACTATTGCATTTCCCTTTTCACTTTCTATTCCCTTCATTTCCTTTTCCCCATACCTAAGATGCCCTTAGCAGTTTAGATTAAGAAGAATGGGAGGAACGGAAAAGAGGATAAACTTTATTCTGATTTTCTTTGTTTTAAATTTAAATCTAAAAGTTTTTTTCCCTTTAAAATAAGTTTGGATTGATGAGAATGAATCAAAAGAATAAGAACAATCATAAAAACCAATAACAATTTTGATCCCATCAAACAAACTATAGCATAAAAAAGAATTTACAACTATATATTGGCTTCGTTTGGAAATCCGTTGGGAAAACGGACACAGATTCCGATGTACTTTATGTGAGAGGAATTTTGTCTCGGCTTGCGTGAGAATGGGTTTTGGGAGTCAGAACGAGGTTTCCAACAGGAAACCAAACGAAGCTATTATACTGTTGGTCACAAGTCACCAGAAACAAGGATACATAAATATGCTGATAAAAAGAAAGAACATACTCTGATATCTTAGACTGTAATTCACATGCAGCAGTTGAAAGACGACCAAAACATGAGTTGGGATTATGAGATGCAATATGTACCTGAAATTCAAATTATAAGGAACATATAGATGCACCTATCTTACTACATGCACAGAACATTAACAGAATCATGTTTCTACCTACAAATGATTTGCTATGGGATGCAACATGTACCTGAAATTCAAATTTTGAAGAGTTAAATAGCTAACTATGCATAATTTAAAGTTGGTTTGAAAATCTGTTTGAGAATAGCTTTTTCAGATTATAAAGCAAAACATAGGTTTTGGAGAATAACTTTTACGGTTTTCAAGGTAAAACCTAGGTTTTAAAAGATTGTGTTTGGAAAGTTATTGACTTTAACGGAGTTCGAGACAAAAAGTGGATAGGAAAGAGGAAACAGAAAGAAAGAAAAAGTATGTGAGAGAAAATTTATCAAGAGAGAGGATGTGATTTGACAAGAAAATAGCTTTCCCAAAACATAGATTTTAAACTGAGGTTTTGTATCCAAACTAATTTTTCAGAAAAATTTTTGTACTTAAATAAAACATAACCTATATTTTGCAACAAAACCTAGATTTTGTATAAAGAATTTCAAACAAGCCCTTAATTTAAAATAATTGTATTATATGTCATTTAAAAGGATAATTGTCTATTTCACTTTCAAACCAAACTTCATTGGATTTATTAACCTCGTATAACAATCATCCAAGTTGTCAATGGTTGGTTTTAAAACGAAACAAACCTACCTACCGCTAGGGTTGGAAATACGGGTTGGACCCGCGGGCCCAACCCGCCAGCCAACCATAATTGGCGGGCTCAAGTTGGCAAAAGTCAGCCCGTCAAGGTGAACCCGCGGTTTAGAGGGCTGAGCCCGCGGGTTGGCGGGCCTGCCCGCCTGACCCGCTCCTTTTTTATTTTTTAAAATTATTTTATATGTTCTTTTGCTTTTTTTTCAATCCCAATATTTTTTACAAAGGAAAAAGTAATATTAAATTCTATTTTTAGAAAATTAGTGAACACTTATTGATAAGATTGGAAAGAGAATCATAAAAATATGCATTTTTATAAAAAAATTGGGTAAAAAAATAGAAAAAAATTATTTTTATAAAAAAATAAAATAAAAAAATATTTTTGCTGGCTGACCAGGAAAGAGGGTTGGCGGGCTGGCCCGCCCAGCCTGTCAACCCGTGAGGGTTGCGGGCTGGCCCGTATTCCCAACCATACCTACGGCTAATTATTTTTTTTTTTTTATAAGAATGAATGAATGATCAGTATATGCCATTTTCTATTATGCATTATCTATATATTAGATTCGAAATGTAATAACACATATATAGACTACAAATTAGGAGGGCTAACCGATAATATAACTTAAAAACACAAATCAGACTTTTTTGTTTTATTAATTAATTTTTAATTTATTGTGTAAAGACAACTTTGTTTTATTGTTTCGATTTGGATTAATGTTCCAAGGAAACCAGAAGTGCTGCGTCAGATATCAATCTATAGTTTTTGTTTGATTTCAAGAAAATCCAAATCCTATTCTAATTTTTGTTTCCTGTGTAATACAAGCCAGATCCAAATTATGTGTATATTCACTTCCAAGTTTCCTTTGGCATAAGAATTTTTTTTAGGAAAATAGGGATTGAGTTTAATGTAGAAGAGTTTGTTTCTGTTTTCTTGAATTCAAAATTATTTTATAAAACTGTTTTTAAGAACAAATGATAAAAAAAAAAAAGAAAAGAAAAGAAAACACTTATCAAAAAGCAAAAGAAAATAAACAAATCTGTTCGAAGATTGTTTTTAAAAAATATATTTTGAAAATAAACATGTTTAGATTGGAAGATAAAATTTAAATGATAACTCAAGCCATCAAATGGAGAATAAAAGGGTTCCCAATTTTCATAAGCAAACACTAAAAAATGCTAAAAAAACAACTAAAACTTGTTTTTTTAGAAAAATTAGGGATTGAGTTTAATTCAGAAGACTTATTTTCTAACGTAAACAAACCAAATTTCAAATTTTTATGATATGTGATCACATTTAAAGTTTAATAGTATGTTAAATATGATTATCTCTAATAAAAAGTTATTCATTTAATTATCTTTACAAGGCAAAGAGAATAAATTATTTAATTATATTTCTAAGTTACATCGTGTGTGTTTAGGAATGCGTTGGAAGAAAGGAGTTCACAACTTCCGAGTTGATTTTATGGATTTCGAAATGGTTTTATAGATTTCGAAATGGTTTTTATAGATTTCGAGATGGTTTTTACAGATTTTGAGATAGTTTTGTCTTGACTTGCGTGTACCGTTTGGGAAACGGTGTTTCCAAACAAGCACATAATTAAATATTTTATATGGATGTATAATTTTACCATCATTTGTTATATATTAACATTTTTCTCAATTTCTCATGAGGATAAATCTAAGGAGTAAAAAATCGGACCGGTCGTGTCGAACAGTAAACCGGAAACCTACGTTTCTGTCCGATCCGAGTGAGCAATAAAAGTGGAGGAACTCGGACTTAAGGTGCGCGATGACTTGGAGAAACTTGGAATGGTTATGGGTTGACCACATCCACATCTCTTTTTTTAAAGAATTTACCCAATGCAAAACGAATATGAGGCCAATGATTAATAGCTTTAGTGATTAAAAGATTGTAAAGATAATTTTAATGCTATGCTATTAAGTTTAGATGGCCCTGCTGTTTAGGAAAAAAAATCTTTATATAATTTTTTAATGATAGAAACGAGAATTTAAATAATATTCTTTTAACTCGCTCTAAACTCAACTTGACCTCATATCTGACCCACTACTTTTAACTTTGCTCCTTAGTCAGTTTAACATCTGGTGTGAGTTTTAATACCTTAGTATAAATAGGGATGACATTAAAAAAGTAGTTGAATTTTTAAGTTATCAGTATAGTTTAAAATTTTTCTTTATACGTGTGAATCATGTTAAAAGTAATTTATATATATATATATATATAACATTGCTAGCCAATGCGCATGGTACCAAAACCCTTTCTAAAAGGTACTCCTCACATATTCCTTTGGATGACGGATAATTACATATTTAGATTAACATTGAAAGTTACTTTTCTAACTAAATCAAGATCTATAAGGTAAGTACGTAATCTGATTCTTATCTTGATTTGCATAAACAAACCCATGTCAACCCTAACCTATTCTTAATAAATGACTTTTACAGTTTAACCCAAAAACATTTAAGTGTGATAATTTTTTCCCTACACAGTTTTGTGGGAACAAATCGCATGAATTGCATTTCAAGCCAAAGATAGATCCTGTTTAGTAACACTTCTGAAAATTTCAAAAACCCATTCAACAGTGTTTTCCGTAAAACAAGATAACACATTTCACATATTTACCTCAATTTATGTAAAAACACTTCTCCACCATATTCCTAAAAGGGCCAACGAGATAAATGACTAAAAAGAATCTGTGGGTCTGGCTTGTCCATTTCTCCTCATCCCACTTTAAATGACTTCCAAGAATCTGATCCTTTATTCATGTATGTGTACCCTTTACAATAAATTGATTTACTCTCTTTCATTTTAAGATGATTCCACGTAAATCTCACAAATAATTTTATATTCAGCGTTAAAGTTTGACAAAAACAAAAACAAATGCCGACAATTAAACTGTAGAAGAAATACAATTAAGCAAAAGCAGCATAAAAATTAAGGGTAAAGAAGAGCCAAACGAACTGAAGCTACACGAAGACAGAAACTGAAACCTGTGTATTGATTGATTGATTAAAGGTCATAAAACTACATCCCTGAACAAGTCCTCTTGCCTGGATCTACAAACATCTATGCAAATAAGACTCCCATGGACATCAGACATATTTTCCTTCAGAAATCAGAACACTTTCAAGCCATCCACACAAATTGTTCTTCTTCAGGAATAAAGCAGACTAGCAGAGAACTAAACCAAGTCCCTAATAATCCCGTCCCCTGTACTGCGTTTCCTGTAAGATACCAAATTGAAGAGTTTGAGTTGGCCAGAAGGAGACATGATAGCCAACATTGTTTGACTTGAGATGTGTAAACGAGTCTAAAAGAAGAAAACATTAAGCATATATAAATAATTTTGATTTACAGTGAAGAAAAATGCAAGTATCATATAAAAAAAATTAGTGCTTAATATTAAAAGCATTCTTCACCAAAAAAAAGCATTAAGCATATATAAATAATTTTCGATTTTTTAAATCGATATAAAAGAAAAGAAAGGTAAAATTGGTCTTATTCATATAAAAAAGAATTAAATATACCACTCCCAAGAAAAATAATTCAAATCAAACAACTGGCGTGCAAAATATGAATGCTTACAGGTATGTATCCTGGTGGCATGTACATGACTTGCCTGGGATGACCAACAAACTGCCCGTACTGTAATTATATAAATAATGTTTATTATTTGCTCTAAGGCACCAATTTTCATTCAATAGTCAAGAAGGAGATGAAGCAACTAAGATCTTACCTGCGGTCCACTTGGATGAAAATACGTTAATGGCACCTGTGCTACCTGTGGATTATACGTGGCCTGTTGTGGTCCCGTAAATGCAGGTCCCATCTGCATGCATATATGAAAACTCATCATGGCTGAAAACATAAGTAAAGCAGAGAAGATAATAACAGTTTTTCCGTAAAATGTGTAAAATACATGGATTATATAAACCAAAAGACCGCAAGCTACCCAAGTTTTTTACTCTTGTAAAGCAAAGGTTAGACTGCAAAACTAGCCATGGAGTGTTAACAAATACGCCAACCTCAGATGAATGGCAATTAAAAATTATATCCTTTGATTAGGGTTAAAAACAATAAACAGAACGCATTTTCTCCTTCACTGGACATACAAGCATATCTAAACGTGGAATACTTACCCCAACACCGACGGATATGGGTGGCATATGCGGCACACTAGTTACATTAATCGGGAAATAGAATGAAGCATCAGATACCGGGGAGGAAGGTCTAATGGGTGTTTGAGACGGAATAAAACTCCTTGCATTTGGGTTGAACTTGAATTCCTGATATCAAGAGTAAAACAAGATTGGGTAAGCTCAGCTGCTTATGATTGTAACTTAAAAGGCCAGAAACAGTGCGATTGTATGTTTGAACATGCCAATCTTGAACTTTTGTACCTTTGCATTGGGATTCAGAGTTGATCTCTCAGAAGATAATGAACCAACTGAAGAACTTGGTGAGAGGCCAGGGCCAGAAGATGCCGTCAAACCTCCCACACGCTCTGAAGCAGATGAAGCAGAACTACCTGGTCTTCCATGGGAGTTCTCAGACTTCGTATCCCCATTTGATTTGCCTGAAGCTAAACTCTCAACCATATCTCCTGGTGACCCAGCCTTTTCTTCAGTACTTGATAAAACATGAGATGGAGGCGCACAAGTGGAGGCATTTAATTCCCCTATATCAAACACATCTTTCTTCAAGTTGACCAATGACTGTGAAACTGCAGTAAGAGTTGCGTAATCAGAGGCATACATGTGCAACCGAAGAATCAACCATCAACCACTATAACAAATTGTCAAGCACAGGAAACTTCTGCTGTGCAGAAATACGTCAGTACTACTACAGATTAATTTTTTTCTCACAGATTAATTTAAGCATATGCTTTTAACCAAATCAATTTCCAGGGATACAAAAAAGAAACTTCACAAACCTTCAGATTTTGACGGTTGATCCTCCTCAGCCTGCTGGATAAATTAAACAAAAGAAAAGAAAATTGGGATTTAGCCGTGTCCACAATAGCTATCTTGTGTTAAATATTTATGCATGCATGAATCAGAAGCTAGTAACATCGGAACTTCAACTCACTACCTGGTTTTCGTCCTTGCTAATATCATCTGCTCCGTATTGATCAACGATTGAATCCTGAATCCTGTAAGTTTGATGCATATGAAATTTAATTACAAAGTCAGTACTGACGTTCTATTTCCTAAAAGCCATCACAATACATCCAAACAAGTAACCATATATAAAAGAAGAAAATGTCAGTAAAAACCTTTCTCCATCCAAAGACGTGTGACTTTTGGCAGGGAGTTCAGATGCTAATTGTTTAGCAGGATCATACGAACTAGAGCAAATAACATCCACGCCAATATTTGACTGAGATGACTCAGGGAGATCCTACACACCCATATAAACAAGATACTATATCAAATTAAGAAAATAATAACTAAGTAGTGGGTCCAGTGTCTAACACAGAACTTGAGTACAGGATGCAGAAAAATTCAAAAAAAAAAAATCAAGGGAAAAAAAGAAAAACAAAAAGCGGTCACTAGTAGTGGGTCCACTAAGCGCTGTTCATTGAATGTTTGTGGACAACACATGATGCTTATGTGTTTATATTCACACAAGCCTGAGAAGAGGATGTGGGGTGCAATAAATTAAAAGGAAATTTTGATACCAACATTGTTTTTTGACACTATCAATTTAAAAATCTCATCACGATGCCATTGTACGATTCATATAGCCAATTCCACCTACAGGGATTAGACTTCTTGTTATCAATATATAAATTAATATGCAATTGTTAGATATTAAAATTTAAAACTGCACTGATTTCAAAAGCACAGACCCCTAATACAATGACAGTACTATTAATGATCAAAGCAGAAGCACTAAATGGGTTTCAAATAACCAAAAACAAGATTTATAGATAAATATCGTTCATGAAAAGGAGGTATCAAAGTATTACTCAATCGCATTCCAAGCAAAATAACAGCAAGCTAGAGTCCTCCAAAGGGACACAACGGAGACTTGTTAATATCTAACATACGAATTAAATATCTGATAGATAAAATACCATAATAGAGGAATCTGATGATAAGCAAGCTCCATCATTGCCTTCTCCACTGGCTAAATCACTGGATTTCTTGATGACTGAAGCAAACGTATCACCAAATGTTTCAGAATTCCGATAATCTATTAGTACATCCTCTCTATCATCATGTCCACTGTCATCAACACCTTTACCTCTGTAGACTGATGAGAATTTGGTCTCCTCATCAATATCAAAATCTTCATGTAGGTTCACGCCTCTTTCCTGTGGATAAATAGATAAATATACACATGTACGCATATATAAGAATTAGAAATATCACATCAATAAGATAGAAGTTTGATAGGGACAAAGAAAAATAAAGGCAAGAAAAGCATTTAAGTCACACTAACCTCTGCTAAATGAAGATCTCGGGTTTCCTCACCCTCAATTTCTCTGGCTATTCTTAAAGCCTGTTTTTCCAACTCTCTCATATGAGGCCCTTTTTCAAGCTTTGTTGTATATAATTCCTCATTGAATGAGCTTTTTACACCGAACAATGCTTCATTTGTTTCAAATTGATCCCATCCTCTTAAAAAACACACAAAAATATAATAGTAAAGTCAAACAAAAGCCAGGACTGTAGGGAAATTGCAATATGGAAGAAGGAACCTTTAAAACAATAGGATATGAGTAATTTGTGTTATAAGATGCTTCCCCCCCCCCCCAAAAAGTATGTAAAGAGGCACATCTTTCGTTGTTTTTTTACTTCTAGCAATTCAGTTCCATCACAACTACAGCTATCCGTACTAATATAAGAACGCATGCTCAGTACACTTTTCCTTGCATATCCCACACCACAAATATAAGAAATTATAATTATAAAAAGGGAAATGCTACAAAGCCAAGGTAATGATATGGACACCAAAAAAAAAAAAAAATAGAGGGTCTTTGTTTGTGATGGAACCCACTTCACATACTATTCAACGATAAAAACCCACAGCCAGAGAGTAAGCCTAAGCTATGAAAGGTACAAGTTTCTGGAGAATAGAAGAATAAGGCCACTCTCACACACACCGATTCCCTAGCATTTGATAGGCTAGATTCTTTCCCTCATAATACTCACTGTCTGCATTCGAACATCACCACTTACACATGGAGTAGGATTTTAAAGCAGTCTCCCATTATGAAGTCAGACTACATAAATCACATGCGATAGCTTCTCAGCCAACTTTAAAGACTTCATGGGTCAATAACCAAGTTTCAAAAATAGACATAATTCTTTTGTCCATGAAAGTAAATTATACATTGAGAAGAGACAAAGAAATGATGGAATATCAAACCTATTCCAAGGGCCATCGAATATATTTTCCAGTTCAGGGCATTGGGAATCATCTCCGTCAGGTACCCAGGGTAGTAGTTCTCTCTCCATATCAACATGACGGGATTGGGATATTGCTGAATCAACCAGAATCTCCTGATGCAGTTCATGGTGAGCATCACCACAAAGATCATTCCGAGTAACAGCAACATCCTACCATAGCCCATAAACCTCAATAAGAAACAATTTGGCAATATTTTCATGGCAAATGCATGCAGAAATAGATTTATTTATTTATCAACATAAATTCATGCATAAAAGCCAATAGGACTGCATACTTTAAGAAGAATCCCAGAATTTTCCTAGTAAAGAGATCTTTTTTATGCCATTAAATGTTAAGTACCTTTGCCATGATTTGCACAAGATCTTTGCCAGATATAATTAATGTCTTTGAAGGAGCTTGGCTCACAAATTCTCCACCAGGCCTCTTCCCGCGAACAGAACTATCCTTCATCAAGCGAGCCATCTTCAAAATGATTCCTGAGGAACAAAAATAATGACGGTGAAAGCAGTTATCAAAGATACACCAAACGGGAAAAAGCATGCATAGTCCTATTAACAATTCCGCTTATCAGCTATTCCACTTCAGTATCACCAAACTCAACAGAAAGAATCAGTGTAAAGTACCAAAATCTTTGTCAGCATTTGTTGCATGGAAAATTCCAGAGTATATAGATCCACTTTTCACATGCACTTCCACTGGTTGCCCAATGAGGCAAGTTGCTATATACAGTAATCGATCACGTGAAGGACTCTCATAATTATCACTTTTAGTGCCAGTCACTGCACCAGTAAATACAAATATAAGCAAAGTGGACTAAATTGAAATAATAGATAATAAGGTAAGAAGTTCACCTGTACTTGCTAATCTGCTAGCATTTGATTTTCCAGACTGGATCTTATTCTCTGACCCAAATGCTCCTTCTCTTTCAGATTTTCGGCGGCCATATCCATTAAAAGATTTGGGCTGCCCAACTTGGTGCAAATTCATGTTTATTATCAGCCACTCAAACCTAGAATAGCTATAAAGTCAATATACAATGGTACATTCTTGCAAAGATGGCAATGCAGGATAGCATAATTTCCAATTAAGGTTAATCTCTCTAGGAGTGTTTAATTTTACATCAAAGGAATATAATAAAACCAATGACATTAATTAAGCTAGCAAAGCAGCAACACGTTAAGTGAAATAAGTAGTGCCAATCTGACGGGAAGAAAAGAAAAGAAAATAATAAAATTGAAAAGCAAAAACAATTCTAAATCTCATGAAAAAAATATTCTCCACTCAGTAACCCGATTTGTAGATACCATTCTCCTCTGATTGTGATAGAGATCCAATACCTAAAAGGGGTCCGCTAAGAGCTGAGTTCAATAAAGGCTATATGTGGAGATTAATTAGTTTTTTAAGATATTTTATGTTTTATTTATTGATTTAGCTCTTTAAATTTAGCATACTTTTTTTTGAATAAATCCTTTGGATATTTATTAAATGCTGTGATATAGTAAAATCCATTGGGTATGATATCTTTAGAAAATTTAGGGCATCGTTTGTCTTAATATTTTGAATCATATTAGGTTAGTAAGTTTCTTTATTTATAAATTAAATTGTATTTAGTTATTTTAGGAGTTGATGATTAAGAAGTTTTTTTTGGCAAATATGAACTTGTGTTGAGTATTTAGAATAGAATGCGGATACATTTCAAAAGTCTGATCAATTTTTGTGGAGCATGTTATAACTAAAGATCTAGAGACAAGTTACTCTAATATTTTAGTCCATCAAATCCTTAATTTACAGGTTTTATCCAGTAAAGCCCATATCATTTGGTATCAGAGTTTTCAAACTTCATGATTATTCCGAAGAGAAAAAGGTAAAAACGGATGCACCTGAGTTTACTAATTATGCTAGTATTTGGTGGGATCAATTACAGATTAAGCGGAAATTCTTGGAAAAGGCCCAATTCGGACTTGGGAAAAGTTAAAAGCTTTCATAAAAAAACAACTTGTTCCAAGTCTTATGAGTATGCAGATTATGATCATGAAAGATGCAACTCTTAATGATCAAAACTGGAGTAGAAGAAGATGAGGAAACCACCAAGAATCACTGTATATATGGCTTACGTCCTGAACTTGTGCATAAACCCTCTAAAATTAAAAAAAAACAAGAAGAATTAGAAGTTAGATGTGATGGTGGTATGAAAGAAGAATTTAGGCCCACAACTAAACAAATGGAAGAGCCAAAAATTAAAGAGCGTCGTGGTTAAAGGTAAATATGAGATATTATGATTATATTTGATTGGCATGTTTTTTTCTGCATAAAAGGATTATTTGTACGCTTATTTATTCGTTCAGTAACAACCTTTTAAATACTCGAGGAGAGCAAAAACAATTGAATAATAACACAGAAGGAAGATTGCAAGCAAGGAAGGAAGCGAAATGACGAGCACAAGGAAACAAGTTCTGAGCAGTTTGGTTACCTCTTTGAGCTTGATCACAGCCCAATTGTTTGATACCACTTCCTAGTTCAAGAGATGAGCTAAAGCAAAAACTCTTTCCTCTAGGGATTCGAATGATTAGGCGTAATGCAAGTCGAAGATACAGCGGACCAAGAAGACGAATCACAGCAACGAAGGACTTCGAGAGAAGCGGGTTACGTTCTGCTGTGATCGAGAGGGAGGAAAAGAGACGTTTGAGACTTTGATTTGAAGGGGAACAGGCAAAGCGAAAGCGTTTTGAAGCAGATGCCCCCAAATTGAAATTACCGGTTCGTTATATGGTGCGTCCGAGTGCGCTCAGTAGTTTCATCCTTGGTGAATCGGCGCCCCCTTTTTATTTTTCATTTTATTTTTCCATCATCGCGTTTGCCGTAAGTTCAGGCATATTTCATCCTAATTTATATCTGTTTATTTTTCAGATAAAATTTATATGTATTTAGAGCAATACTTTTACGGTTTACGATGTAAATATATAAAAGAGATTATCCCAATTTGTGAAAAATACTGTTAAATGTGGGTTTGGAATTCAAAATTCAAATCAATATCAATACATAATATATTTCATTTATACATTGATCAAACTAATTTGTGTGATTTGCCTATAAAATCATTTTTTATATTATTAATTATTTTCAACTATTAGGCATATAATTTTTTTTGCCATGGTATTAGGCATATATATATGTATATAATGTCACGCATTACACAATCACAACAATAAAAAACATGTGGGCCTATTTTTATGGTTTGATACATGATATTTCTATGATATTATACATTTTCGTTTATTACTTTCCGTGTGTGAATTGCGCCAGGATAACTCTAGTTTATTTTACGCAATTTACATAGGATTCCTCAATCTTTTAAAAAATGTTAAAGTATATATTTGATATTTTAAATTTAAATCGAATTTTAATTTGATCCATAATAATTGAAAAGTATATTTTTAATCCTTTTATTTTAACATCATCAGTTTCATTTAATAAAAAATGATGATTAAATAAATTTTATGGGTGATTCTACAATTAAATGATAATAAAACATGATTAGATTTTAAAATATAGGAAAATATTATATTAAATCATTAAAATTTAGATATATTTTACAAGCATTTAATTATAAAATCACTATTTAAATTTGGTAAGTAAGTATTTTTTTTCATTAAAAGAACCTAATGGAGGTGAAATAAAAGATCAAAAGTTTGCGTTTCAAAATTTAAATAACTAACACTATATTTGAAATAAATTAAAACGGATAAATGTATATTTTAACTTTAAAATTTTTTTTAACTTACTGTTATATTAAATATGAAAGGTGATAGTTTGTATCGTGTGAAGTTAAAATGCTCATGGCATAAAAAACGAAAGATCCCATTTTCCATCTATATTCCATACGATACTCCAAAAATATGAGATTAGTCAAAGTGATGCCGTTACGGATTAAAAAAAAATATGAATATTCTTTTGTTTAAAAAAATTGCCTTCATCAAATTATACAATGAGCCGTGCATAAATGAAGAAAAGTACCTTTTAATTCTTTTCATAAAAAAAATCATGAGCAAAATTAACCTTGCAAAGTTTACGTAATTTACTATAACATGATATGTTGAATTGACACGAGATTCATATCCCTCCCATTTTTTCCCCTCCCATCGTTAACTGGTGTAGAAGTGCTTTCACATAAATCGAGATAAATACGTGAAGAAAATCATTTCAATTTACGAAAGAACATTGTTAGACGTACTTTTAGGGTTAAAAAACTTACCTAAACACTCACAATATAAAAGTCAGTTAGCTTTTTTAAAGGTATAAGAAAAAATTAAATAAGTAAATTATTTATTTTTTCCATTTCTTTAAAATGATTCTTCTAATTTATAAATTGATATATAATATAATAATACACATAAATAAATATTTTGAAGCAGTTTATTTCATTTTATTAATCTCCTAAAAACTTAATTAGTTATTATATTAAAAATGGAACTAAACAGCAACGATCACAGGTAAAGTGATTAACAGATGTAGATATAAGAAATAAAAACAACTAAGCTCAATATAATTCACGTCATAACATGAAAAGTCTAAGCTAAACAAAAGTCCATGCAACTTTTCCATAGAATCGGCCGTCACCTTTCTTATTCTCTACCAAAGGAACAGGCAATGTCTAAGAAATGCAGCTGTCCATGGGCTTCCTTATATAACCCGTTGAAAAAACGGACGTAGATTCTAAGGTAAATATATAAGAGAATTTTGCCTCGGTAAGTGTAGGAATGGATTTTGGTTGTCCAAACAGATTAACCAAACAAGCCACATGTGGTTCTTGAGAAGTAACTTCCTGTGAGAGTTGCTTTTGAAGTCAAAATTATGGTCTTCATTAACACATTAATTCAATTTTTCACTATATTGGATCAAAGGGTACTCATCCTGTTCCATTTACACAAGACATTTTTAACGTAATTTACTGAAATTAAAAAAATTCAAATCTCATTAATTTTAGTTTAAAATTTAATAAATTTTTAACTTTATCAATATTTAATATACATATTTCAAAGAAAATAACAATTTAAATGACAATAAATTATGAATAGAATTGCACATTGATATAATAAATTTAATGAA
>JANTPZ010152198.1:0-13270 GCA_025593235.1 Vachellia pachyceras | reverse complement strand
AAAAAAAATTTGCTGCTGGTGTTTTTACAGTTGGACGGATTATTTACAAGAGCACCTGCAGCAATACAAGCAAATTAATTTGTTCACTTTTCTTAGGTCCTTTTTCATTAGATATGATATGGTGGAAAAGAGAAGAAAATAAAGGGAAAAAGAAAGGTGCAGTACTTTGAATAAGGAGGGAAAAATAAGTGAAAGATCTTGAAAAAGACTTGGAAAAAAATTGGATTTAGTGGTTCAAACAACATCATCTCATGAAGATTTTGAAAAGCTGGGGGAAAAGCTAAAACTTCACTCAAAATTGCTATTAAGGATCAAGAATAGAATAGTATTTCTGTTAAAATATCTAACTGTTGTTATTTACAGTATTACTTGTAGTTACAGACTCTGACTTGTGTATTGTATATAGAGAGTTGACATAACAGTAATGAGAATCAACATATTCATTTTCAACTTTCCCATTTGGTTACATGGCATTAGAGCCTTTCCGCTCTCCTTTCTCATTCTTTATTCTTCTTTTTCTTTCTACCCTTCGTTCTCCTTTCTCCGTCTCTTCTTCATTCTGGAAGCTTTCATGGCTACTAAATTTGTAATTGATCAGAGCATTCCTACGTACACGCAAACACACAAATCAAGACAAAAGGCATTTCAAAATCTATAAATTCTTCTAGGATTTCATAAAATTTTCTCAAAAGCCGTAAACTCCATTCTCCCCATGGATTCCCAAACACACGCTATCACAGTTAGGCGAGATTGATGCGTATGGCTGTAATATCCACCCTTTTCTATAAGTTGACATAGAGGCCAAACTGATAGCTATAAGATAAGACAAGGCCCAGAAATAAAAGTACAGAAAAAAAGGGAGACGTCAGTGGACTTAAAAGACCCCGGTCAAATTAGTCCTAAGGCTTTGAGATTTCTAAGAATGTAAGCCAGGGACTAAATGTTATGAAGTATAAAGACCAATGACAATATGGTTATTGGATAAAAAGGGCTAAATCAGTAGTCAAAAGTTAAGTTAGAATCCACGGATAGAAAGTACGGAAAAAGTTGATGCTGTTGAGTCGTAAGTCGCGGAATCAGATTTGGCATGGTGGATGGAAGTCAGTAGGAACTTTAAAGTTAAGCGTGCTCGTCCCTGGAGCAATTTCAGGATGGGTGACCTCCTGGGAAGTTGCCCAAGGGGTTAGAAACCAAAAAGATCGAGGGCGACAAAGTTAAGGGCAAAATGGGAATTTATGAAAAGGTATACTGTGAAAGGGCATTTTGATCATTAAGAGAAAGTGTAAGGGCATTTTGGTCATTTGACAAAGTTAAAGTCAAAGTCAAAAAAAAAATCAAACGGTTGACCAAAAATCAGAAAAAATTAACAGATGCCCAAAAGATAGAGCAGAACTCACTGATTACTAGAGATTCAACCGATTGTTGAAATTCGGTCTGGAAGAGGAATTATGGAATTTTAAAGATTTGATGATTGAAAATATTTATTTAAGGTATCAGGAGTTCTCTAAGACCAAAAACCAGAGTCTAGAAAAATTCAGGGAATTTCGTAGTATTTTACAAAATTATTGCCCAAAGTACGATTGAGGCGATTTTCCCGAAAATGAGGAAAAATGCCCGAAAAATCCCCAAAAATATAATTTATTACAAAAATTAATTTGGAACAATTTGGAAGGAATTTTGGGGAAAGAAGAAGGGCTAAAATATCAATGAAAAATGTAGAAAATTATAAGGCCCTAAAAATTATTTATCCTAAGGTTTCGTGTTTTCAGGAGTTTTAAACAGGATAAAGTAATCCTGTTAATTTTGATTGGATAAAGGGACAATTTGAGGATGATTATTTTAATATATTTAAGAGGGAATTATGGAGATAAATGAGGAAGAAAACATCTCCAGAAAAGTAGAAAAAGATTTACCGGAATAAAGTTATGTTTACCGGTGAAAGTTGTAATCGGTAGAAGTAACTGAATGGAATTTGGTTTGGTTAGTGTAACCAAACCCAAACAGATTTTTACACCCCATGTGCAGCCCATTATGACACCTTTATGAGAACCAATGAGAAGCCAAGAAGTGTAAGGTATGGTGGAAAGTTTGGAGCCATTAGATCAAGCTTAATTTGTAAGATTGATTTCTAACCCTTGGATTAATCTTATCACTTCATTAAATTATTTTAAATTAGCACATGGGTGACATGAGCCATGACATCACAAGTGTGAGTCACATAGATACATGGCAAGATCATTCTCTTCATAAATAATATGTATCCATTTGTAAGTTGATTATACATCAAGGGTTGAGATTTAGCCAACACATTTTGCAAATATGTCAAGTTGAAGGACCAAATAGCAAAAAAAAAAATAAATAAATGTGGGCAGATTTTTAATGTCTTCAAGTCCATTTTTCTGCCCATAATTCGTGCTCTTCAAGAGGGAACAAGAGGAAGAAGACTTAAGGCACCAAGGAAGAGAAAGAGAGCAAAAATCAAACAAAAATCCAATGTAAGTTGGGGTTTCTTGATGAAATCTTCTCTATTTTCATCCCTAGGCCTTCTTCTTCACTTTCAACGGTTTAATTTCATGATTTATGATGAGTTTTGGCTGCTGGAATATTGAGTTTTTGAGAGAGAAAATAAGAAAGAGTGAGATTTAGATAAAAGAGTTGCTAGAAAACAACTCCAAACATGCTTAGAAACATATTGGTGTATAGCTTGTGTTGATTGTTATTGTATTTAGAATTTTGGATTTCAAACACTAAAGGGGAGGTGCTGCACGTTTTTCTTCTTGATTGGGGAAGATGTTTTTGATATCAAATAATGCATAAACAATGGATTAGGAGTGTGTTTATGCAAATGAATGAAGTTAGAAGTTGAAAAGCACAATTCCCCTTTCTCTTGAAGTGTTTCGGCCAAATCTGGAAATTGTGGAAGGAGTATGATTTTTATGATTTTGATGCTTCCAATGGCTTTAAAATGAGGTTTTGTGTATGGTAAAAGTGAGAAAAGAATTTGGGAAGCATTTGAAATCATAAGATTAAGTTTCAAAGTGTTAAGAGTCTTGAAAGTGCAAGAAAGGATTTTAGTGCGTTTTTGTGATTTCTTGTATGGATGATGATATGAGAATGATAGATATCCTCTTGAATCATGTTTAGGAATTTGAAATACCCAAGAGCACATTTGGAAAGTTAATCAAGAGACCTTCAAGTTCAAGAGGAATTAAGAGGACAAGGTAGCAACACTTCTAACTTTGGCATCTACCTTGCATTGATTATATATGTGTGTTAAATGCCATGTTTGTTGTATAGATTGTGTGAAAGCATGATGATTGTTATGCAATGATTGCCTTGGCTTGATGAATACATGATTGATTGTTCTTGTTAAATGGCATACATGTTTTGGTTTAATAATCATGCATGGGGATGTATTATTAGAGTGTTTGCTACTGGGATTTCTTTGAAATCTCACCCTCCCTAACTAACCATTTTAGGTACAAGCGTAAGCAAGGGTAAGAGCAAGGTTTATGGTGATTGAAGATGGCATATTATCATGTTCTTGCTTGTGGAAATTTATATAGTTATGTTTGAGAATTGTTGTAGTTATGTAATTATAAACCTCTACTTGGTTAGTAAGTGGATATATGATGATGCATACATGAGTAAGGGTTAAATGCTAAGAAATGTTAAGGAATTTATCATGCATTTCAAGAGGATAAAACTTATCTAAAAAGAGGCTTGGCAAATTTTTAAAGAAAAGCTAAAGTCTCCAGTGAAGAGTTCCAAAGCCAAGAATCTGCACTGTTTTTGGAATAGCGATGAAAATAGAAAAGAACTCTGAATGACTTGAAACTTCAAATACTACACATTTTAATCTTTGAAATGAGCCAAAGTTTGTTCAAATTGGATGTGTAGATAGGAGTTACAATTTTCCAAAGTTAACAGAAAAATCTGGAAAACTGGAAAGTTACCAAATGAACAGTAAATTTCACAAAATAAACTGTATCATATGGGCTAGTTTTGGAACCAATAGGTATTTTTCCCCTGTAGAGCACTTCATAAGTTTCAAATAGAAATTTGAACCACTAAATTTCAATTTTTCTAGAATTAGTTATGATTTTTCAAAGTTGGGCCAGAAATATGAAAATTGACCAAATGAACAGTAACTCCGTTTTAAAATTCTTATTTTCACTTCTTTGGTCAACTTAAGTTATCCAAGGCCCTAAAGTGGTTCAATAGTGATCTAATATGATGATTATAGAGGAAAATAAGGAGTGTTACAATAGCTCTTCTTTCAAAGAACAAAATTAAGTTCATCGACGGATCCATTGCTCCACCGCAGTCACTGATGAGATGTTTCATGCTTGGGAGCGTAGTAATAATCTTGTTCTAAGGCTGAATTATCGAATCCCTAACTCAGACAATTGCAAAGAGCATTTTATGATTTGATAAAACTTCCAAAATCTAGAGTAATTTTCAATCCCTTTACTCTCACTATGATATTTTTCCATCACACCCAAAATTATAAAGTAATATTACAAGATATAAAGAGTCATTAACAAAAATCATAGTATCAGGATACTATCCGCTTCATCAAACATTTACAGTTTGAGTAGAGGAAGGGACGCTTTGGAGTTACATGTCAAGATAGAGGGGAACATAGGGAAGTACGACTCAGTGGTAATGGGATAGAAACTATACTTGACGAAAGGTTGGACGTGGTCGTTCATGTTCTCGGTGAGGGGAGTGATGTATAAGGGAGAGAGGGACAAATAGGAGGGAATGAGACAGTTGTAACACCCCAAATTTTTAACCGAAATGCTTAACGGAATTCTCTATGTATGGATAATGAGGATTCTCAATACCAATTCATTAAAACATATCATCAATCCAGTAAAAAATGCACATAACTAATATCAATCCAAAATCCTCCCAAAATATCAAAGTAAATAGAAATAAAATACGGAAGTCTTAAAGTCATAGTAATTAAAAATTGTTGCACGTACTTAAGGGCATAAGAGAACCAACAAGGTTCATTCCATAGGTGTCTTCCCTTACTGCCTACTAGAACAATCACATGAAAAATGTTAATATAACAGGATAAGATTCCATGTCTCAGTAACTGTTGAAAGTTTCTACCACACACAAGAAACATCATAGAATTTAAAATGAAAAATTTGAGTTACAAATACATTTGTATGTATAAAGATCATCATATAAAACAACTTCAATATATTCATAATTGTGTAATTCATTATCATCATCGCAAATAATGTATAATTGTGCAATATACAACCTCCTTTATAACACCGTTCATCTTTATTCTGCCGACTAGAGTCATAGGTAGAGCTGGTAATTCCGCCATTTCTTGGCGAGCTCAGGTTCACTAAAAGCCAACCCACCAACCCGTTTTTTATTTTTTAAAAATATATATTATACTTTTTTTACTTTTTTCATCCCAATATTTTTTACAAAAAAAAAGTAATATTAAATTCTATTTTAAGAAAATTATTGAAAATCTATTGATAGGATTGGAAAGAGAATAATATAATTATGTAATCTTATAGGAAAAAACTAAGAAAAGAAGGAAAAAAAGGATTTATTTTTATAAAAAAAAATATTTTAGCAGGCCCGCCAACCCACCGGTGTGGGCTTGGGCTGCATTTCTGTAGTGCGGGCCAGCTCGCAACCCGTGAGCGGGATCATTTTACCACCCTTAACCATAAGCTAACACATAGTCCAATAGAAACTTATCCATTTAAGTAATTCTTTCAAGCTCACCAGCTTCTTAGGACACACCTAGCCAAAAGTGTAAGGCTCAAATCTGGACTATAGCTCCCCTCTTTAAAAGAATACCAAGGAGGCGTCACAAGGCCTATAATGTAAATGCAATCCCAGCCAATGGAAAACATGGATAAAAGGGCTCTGAGAAATGCCATTCATTGTGCACCGAGTGATGGCTTATCACGTGATATAAATCTCACCATACAGATTTCTCATCCTTACTCCAATCCAATCACAATGCAACCACCATGACAGTTATAAAGAATCTTCATGTCAAATTACATAATGAAGAATTTAAATATTTGCATCGATATAATTCAGTTTATAATTCATAAAATAGAGTTCAATCACAATTTAATTATATGCAGTTCACAAATATATGGAAGAATATTTTGAGTTACCTACGACTTCCTAACGTACATGTAAGCACACAAAAATCACTCCAAAGTTCTCAATGAGAGACTTCAAAATCACACATAAATTTCTATCAATATACTAATTTAACTTATTTTAAAATTACTTTAATGATACTAGAAATATATAAGACTGCCCTTTACACCCACATACTATTAACCCAAGATGCAAGTTATCTTATCTATTTGTAAAAGACAAAAATATTTAAATATAATAGAGCATCTATTAAAAATTTAAATGTTGTTTGCTGAGGAAGAAAATAATAACAACAACAATAAAAGTGGTGGTAGTAATAGTAATATTGTTATTATTATGAATTTTTAATTCATAAATCTTGAGATAATATATTATTAATATTTATTATTTTTTTAAAAATTATGAACAAGACGCACACATAATCCTTCACCCTTTCACACGCCTTTACATATATATAACACAAATGCATATACATGTCACTGCCATGGCTTTCTTTTTATTTTATTTTAATTTCAAAGAAAACATCTACACACCTCACGCACACATATATACACGCATACACATGTACTTATATAATGAAATGAATAATAAAAAATGATGAAAAAGACACATATACAACTACACACTAACACACACACCCCCTACACCTACACACACATACACTCACCCACCTACACACCTCACACACATACTTACATATATATATATATATACGTATTATTATATTTTTTATTAAATAAATAAAATGAAAAATGTCCACACCCATTTACAACCATATATATACAAAAATATTTACATCAAATTCATGTGAGGGTACTGATGGAGTGATATGACTTGTGAGGGTGGGCTAGAGGTGCCTTTCAAGACTTCCAGGACTAGAAGGACTTAATCTTGAGAGGAAGCATGCCTAAAGGGTGAGCTAATCTTTTTAGGATTAGTAACTGGCATGTTTAAGTTTCAAAAGGATAGGAAGTTGTATTTCAATGTTCAAGGATCATAAAAGTGTATGGATGATATTGTTTGGGAAGGGAAATCACTAATATTTCTGCCCCTTGAATTTCTACAATGAGCTAGTAGGAGGCTATTTTAGGGCTTGAGAAAAGACTGAAGAACCTAGTGAAGGTAGGATGAAAAGATCGACAAGACATATTTTTCTTGTAAAGTCATGAAGAACAATTGTATGAAGTAAGGAAGGAAAATAGAAAGGTTTATAAGAAAAGATAGAAGCAGTTGAGAATCATAAAGACTATGGAACAAGTTTTCCGAAAGAAGAGCACCTGTGGTATGCGGTGGTACTGTAGCTTGTCGTTACTGCAGCTGTGGGTTAGGTTTGGAGTGAAGGAAAAAGGTTTTATATAAGAGTAGTTTAGGGTTAGGTTTCCTTGACTAACATATTATTATTTCAAAAAAAGAAAATAATAATGATGATTGTGTTAAAAATAATAACATTAATAGCAATAATAATAATTCATACAACTTTTTTTGTATTACTTATTTTAATAGTAGAGTAAGTTTACACACCTAAAATTAATCACCTTTTTAGAATAAATATTCAGAATTTGATACTTCTTTAAGTTTTAATTTATTTTATCCTCTTTGACTAAATAAAATCTAAACAACAACTAACCATAAATCCTAAAAATAAGTATGTTACAACATGAATGAGCGAGGGTGGGCGGGGATGGCACAGTGATGGAGGTGAGGTTGATAGCGATATCGGAGTACGAGAGATTGTCTAGTGAAGATGTACGATAAGGAAAGCGACGAGTGGAGGTACATGAAAAGGGATATTTCCAGGGGAGAAGCTGGAGAGGCCATTGATGGTAAGAGTAGAGGAAGGTAAAATCTATGTGGTGGCATTGAAGCTAAACCTTGGGATTGGGAGGGTGGAGATTGAAGTGGATAAAGAGAAAGGGAAGGAGGTGGTGAAGGTGAACTGGTAGGCGGTGGAGGCAACCAAGGCTTTTACAGAGTTAATGCCTTCACATTCTCAGGTGCTCCATAAGGAGGTCAATTTCAACCTGGACATGATTTGAATAGTACAAGGTGTAATATAAAAAAAGAGAAGAAGAGAAGTCAGAAATGGCATGTACGGTTAGAGAATAGGGAATGGAGTGGAGATATGGGATGTGATGGGAGGAGTGTTTGAGTGTATAAAAAAATAGAGATCCGCTTTGGCATGCACGACAGCTTGGCGCGGGAAATGGGGAGATTGTTTGTGGGAAATAAATATGGAGAGTGGTTCATTAGCTTTTAAAAAAAAGATTGAGGCACTGGTTGTAGGGGTTATAAATACCCCACATGCACTCTCCACACACACATTTGCACAGACACACACACACACCCATTTCCACTGAGAGAGGGACGCTAGGGAGAGGAAGAGAGAGAAATGTGTTTCCAGTCTCAAGGTTCCACTTTTGGAATTATTAGTAAAATTATTTATTTTCAATAAACTTCTTTTATGAAAGTTGCTATAAATATTTTTCTCTTTCTAATGGTAGTAATATTATTTTAATTAGAGAATTTTTTGGATTTAGATATTTTCCTGTTAGATTTTTATTAGTAGAAGCCCATATATTAGTAGAGAAAATTGTATTTTTAATTTTTATGTAAGTAGAATTATTTATTTAATATATGAACTATTTTATAAAATTATGTATTTATTTTCGGTATAAGGTTCCTAATATATATAAGATATTTGACTAATTAAAATTTAGTTAAATATTTTATTTGAGGTTGTTGGGGATAATTAATAATTTTATCTATGAGTTAAATATTTTATTTGAGGGTTTACAATTTTAAAATTGGAATTTTTAGTGTAAAATTATTTTTTGTATTGACATATTAATAGTTTTAAACTATATTAAGGTATCTGAGGATTTTTGATAAAATGAGATATTTGAAAAATTATTAAAGATTTTGTTTTATGAGTATTTTAAGTTCTAGAATAAATATAATTTTAGCTTTAAAAATATACATGTGGAGATCTGGCGGATTCGACAAGGATTGCAGTGGGTGATGATGATGAGTGTATGCAAGTGAAGTTGATATGTTCTGCAAATTCTACTTCTTGTTCACCAAACTTTTCAATTTCTTATTTGGATTATACTTAAAGATTGATCTGAGGTTGGTGATGTGATGGAGATTGTTGGATCTACTTTGATTTTTTTTGGCCAATTGGATCTACTTTGATTTATTGTTCTTTTACTTGCGCGTAACACAACTACAAGAAGATCCTCAAGGACCTTAACATGTTATAAGTGCTTTTATTTCTTGTGTGTATGTCACATTTGGTGAGTGAATTTGAAATAAACAAATATATGTTATGAGTTTGGTTGTTTCTTTATGATCTTTTATCGTTATAATTAGAACTTCTTGTTTGAAGAACCCTATAACTGTGGAATGGATAAAGGAGGAAGAGGAGCTACTTTTTTTTAAAAAAACAATCACCTTTTGGACAACATGTCTACCATGTGGTCTAAAAAAGTCATCTCCTAGACCCATGTACTATGCATGAAGTCTAAAAGATTAACCTTTTAGACTGCATGCATAGTATATGCGGTCTAAGAGAAGATTTTTTTAGAAAAGATTCACCTTGTAAACTATATGGGTGAGCATGCGGTATAAAAGGTTAATCTTTTAGACCGCATGTCAAACATGTCGTCTAGAAAGTCTTGTTATATTTTGTCTAAAAAGTGTCTACTTTTTAAAACGGTCTTATCTAAACTGCATCTAGTATGTTCTACAAGGCCTTTTTGTGTGGTTTAAAAAGCCTTTTTTCCACTATTGTGTTTTCCAAAATATCTTACAACTCATAACAAGCTTATAAAATAAATTAAATGTGGTTACCTCTCACCAAAGCAAGTGCAATACCATAATAATTCAGATTCAATAGTCAAGTCCTCAAAACACAATTAATCTACACAATAATGATTGCACATCAACGCAGCAACAACCAATAATCTCATATATGCATGTAAATGAATTAATAAAAAAATCATTTCCTTTCTAAACCTTATGCCCTCCCATTAATCCTTACATTTATATTCAAACATCTTTATCTCAACGATACTTCTATCTTTTAGATATTCCATCCTTCAAAAATCCTCAAGACTTTCCTTTACAATCCTCAAACTCACACAAGTCAAGTATTCTCAAATCCTCATTAAAAAAATCACCTTTCTCCATTCCATAAATTATTTCTCTTCATTGGAATAATTTAAAATATCTCTTTGTCCTCAATCTATTATAACATCAACCATCTACACTTAAAATTGCTCCAGAATTCCCAACAATTATAATTCATCACCAACCCCAAATCACATTCACTCATTAATCTATTCAAAAAAACCAAATTTCCATACCCAAAGTTCCTCCAAAATACCCAACATCAATATTTCATTATAAACCTTAAATAAATTCCATTCAAAAATCAATACCAACTCTAATGACTTTCCCAAACCCAAATAAATTGCTCAACAAAATTTAGATCGGCGATAAAGTCCAAAATAATGAGTATGAGTCTCTTATTAAGAAAACTCTTTATAAAATCTTAATACACCCAAACGAAAAATGTAAATGGGTGAAAATCCTCTATAACCATTATTTTACATTTCTATGACCTTACATTGACAAAACTCACAACTTCATCAGAACTCTAACTCAAAAATATCCTCTATCCATTACAAAATTACTATCATTGGATAGAGAAAAATACTTAGAACAACTTTCATGAAGAAAGAGGGGCAAAAAGGAGATATTTTTCTTATCTAAATAATCTCTAAATGTTGCCCCAAGAGAGCTCTTTAGCGTTGCTGGCAGGAAGAAGTAGAAGAAATGAAGAAAGAAGGGAAATAGGGAGAGAGAAGTGGGGTGGGGTATTATAATACTCCATGTGAGACATGTTTGAAATCCACTATTACTGTCAAAAAAAGTTTGTTACGCGAAGGCAAGGGTTTGCCACAACAAAGGTGTCCTAAGGCTGAAGAAAATGAACTGGAATGGTAGGTTGATCGTGGTGAAACCAAACGTTGGCTGCGGTTAAAGGGACCTAAAACAACCTTTTACTTACACCTGAAGTTATTCAAAATAAAATTTATGTTATCCACAATTGAAATTTTTCCATAGAGGGAGTAATGATTAAGAAAAATACCCATAATTGATAGCATGTGCCTAGTACATAATATAATAACATCAATTAGTAGCTTTATAATTTCAACAAAAGATCAAAGTAATTGAAAGATTATGCATAGACCAAAGGTATGGCAATATATACATCTCTCACATTATCATCTCAAAAACGATGCCCTATAAAGAAGATACAGCACGATGCCTCTAGTTCTTTTCCTTCCCATCTATTCATACTAGGGCCCTCACCCGAAAATGTTAAACCACGGAATGAGACATAAAATTTCAGTAACCAACAAATAATTCACCAAGTTACAGGCATGGTTATAAAATGTAAAGCTTGGATAACTTCATTTGAAAATATATATAAATCACCTTTATAAGCCAACAATAGCTCTGATTAGTAATTTAACAACCAATGTAATTATATACATTAGCCGGAAGAGTTTACAGGTTCATAACATTCCACATGAATCAGACAGTATTTCAGCATCTATCAATTGCTAGATAACACATATTATACACAATTCATGTTATACATTAAACAGAAGAGCATGAAGATTAATAAAATTCCACATAAATCAACCAGTGTCTCAGTGTCTGTCAATAACTAGATGACACATTATACACAATTACCTCCACCAAGTTCCTCCTTATCTCCTCTAACATGGATTATAACCCATGATGATAGAAGACTTGGCCAGAGTCAACCATCATTATGAGTTTAATCACCCCCTTCCTAGCCCCCACAATTGGGTTCAAGACTTGGAAGGTCACAAAAGATTTCAACCACTATGATCAGTAGTGGAGACTATTGCCACAAACTTTATGATTTACCAACAATATCATCTTCCCATCTCCATCACAACCCAACCCCAACAAGATGAATACAACCAATCAACAATACGATACATTCATCATCATCATCATCATCATCATCATCATCATCTTCTCATCATTGCAATCCCAATCTCAATCGTATTATAACATTTTTGGACATAATTAGTCGATGAAATGTTTTCGTAGTGACAAAGTATTATCCGCTTCACCAACTTCACAACATAGGAAAGGTTATATCCCAAAGGTAATTATGTGAAAATTTTCTCAAATCACTTAAGGATTTTCAAATACCTTAAATAATGCTTATAGTTTGCAAGATGTTTCGTAAACATCTTACAACCCATACAAGCATATGAGATAAATTAAATGTGGTTACCTTTCATCAAAGCAAGTTGCACAACCACAATAGTTTGAGCCCAACGATCAAGACCTCAAAACACAATTCAATCTACACAACCATAATTACACATCAATACCATACAACCAAAATAATCTCACCTCTATATGTATACATATGAATGAGATAATAAAATTCATCCCCTCAATCTATAAAAAAAACCAATTTTCTATACTCAAGATTTATCCAAAAAATCCCAACATCAATATTTCATTACAAACCTCAATTTGTTCCATTCTAAAGTTAGTAACAACTTCTACAAACAGGGGGTAAATTTTAGATGGATATACTCAGGTAATAGCCAGAGGAGGCAAATGCATCCTCCTCTGGTCATCAGCCTCTCATAAGAATTTTCGTGAGATTTTCTCCAAATTGTCGCCTGGATATGCGACACTTAAAATAATAAAATAAGGCTTATATGATAAAGTTGGGATGGGGCCTTGTGAAGAGAAAGGATGCCCTTTTGTATGAGGTATAGTAAGAGAGATGTGGTCTAAGGAGGAGGAGGATGACAACCTTCAATATTGCAGTTGAGGTTTACAGAGTAACTGAGAGTAGCCAAAATCATTGTGATCTGACCAAAGCTATAGGACCAGTAAGTAAATCGAGAGTAAAGAAAGAGAGTAAACCGATGTTTAAGACGGGATTTAAGAAACAAGGAAACAAGAGAATTGGCCACCGAAACCCATCTAGTCAGGCATGTAGTAGATGCAGCCGTGTTCATGGTAGTGGACCTTTCCTAGCAGG
>JANTPZ010152196.1:14738-43270 GCA_025593235.1 Vachellia pachyceras | reverse complement strand
TTCTGGTCATATTAAAAGAAAAAATGAAAAATCAAATGAACATGGCTTCTGGCCATATTAAGAGAAATATGAATTCTGGTCATCATATAGAATATAAAATCATATAGATGCAAGGCTTCAAGCCATATAAATAATATATATATATATATAAGAACTTGCAAATGAGATTATAATAAGAAAAACAATAATAATCTCCAATCTAAGCCATGGAACCCGATGTTTAAAACAATCGGTAAAAGATTCACTTTTAATTCCATATAGTGGCAAGATTATCCTAGATAGATCAATGTTAAATAAAGGTACAGTAAAAGAAAGTAGATAAAATCATTAAGGTAACTATGGGGAAGTATACTTTCGTCAGAACAATCGTGTTGATAACGTGTTATAAAAGTAAGAGCTTTTAAGATAAGAGAAGAGAAGAAGAGAAGAGAGGAGAGCAATGCACTTTAGTTTTTCTCTATTCAATTCATCAAGTACAAAGTCCTATTTATAGGCACTGAAAATGACCTCCAAGGGTCATAACAATTAATAGTGCAATTAATACAGATATTAATTATGACTTAACTCTTTAGTTTCTCAGTAACAATTTATGTACAGCATTTATGATGAGGAAGGTGAAGAGTCAATGGTCATCCACTTATTTAATATATTTATAACAAAAACGTTTTTCTAGATTTTGTAATATTCTCATGAATTATTTCACAAGATTTATTTGTATCATACGAAACTGATACAAAGTAATTAACAAAAAGCAAAGGATATTGAATATAAATTTAAAAGCTTACATTCCCGCCTCGAAAAAAGCCTTTTAAGAAATAAAAAGATGCCTACATCATACACAACACAATATTTTGAATTGAAAATTGCTGAAAAGGCTTAGCATTCAGTATACAAGTCCTTTGGAAGGACATCACGATGACACAGTTTTCTTTTCTTTCCTTTTTTATCCGAGACAAAACGATATTAGATAAAAAAACTAGTTTTGCAAGTTACTATAGTTTGAACTCCAAAGAACTAAAATTGTTGCCTGAGCTTACTTAGTATAACTAATATTGAATAAAAGGAAAATATCATGTGAATGGGGGTGTTTATGGTTGTTAGATGAGAAAAACAAATACCCTAAATTTTCTCATACTCATTGATGTACCCTAATAGGGTATTTATACATTTAGAGAACAATGCATAATCATAATCAAATCCTTAATATATCTCACTAATCATATCCCTAATATATCTCAATAATATCTAACTAAATCTCTAATATATCTCAAAACTCCCCTTCAAGTTGCAGCGTAGATATTAATCAAGCTCAACTTGTTACAAAGGTAGTCGACCCGTTTTAGACTCAATAAAATAAAGACCCCAAACATCAAAATGAACTAATTCAAAGGTGGACGTAGCCCATTTATTGACTCTAGACCAATCTAATGATGATAAATGACAACAGAGAAACCGCTGAAACTACACTAGGAGCCAGTCAAAGACAACATATAAACCGCTGGAGCTACACCAAGAGCCAGCCAAATACAAGATAGAAATGTTGGAGCTTCACCATGAGCCAACCAAAGATAAAACAGAAAACCGCTGGAGCTACACCAGGAGTCAACCAAAGATAAAAAAGAGACTGCTGAACTACATCAGGAGCCAGCCAAAGACAAAAGAAAAACTGCTGAAACTACACTAAGAGCCAGCCAAAGATAACATAGAAACCGCTGGAGCTACACCAGGAGCTAGCCAAAGACAAGACAGAAACATTGGAACTTCACCAAGAGCCAACCAAAGACAAAACAGAACGAAAAGAACCCATAGATAAAAACTTCAAACCAATACACGAAACCGCCAGGGGAAGGACGGAAACGACGAGACGAAGACGGAAAGGTCGAGCGCTGTCGAAAAATCGCCGAAAAACGGCGTCACGCGCCGGCACGTGGAACATCGGCGGAACTTCAGACGGCGGGTGTGGATTACGCGCTCACCGGACGGCGACGGAACTCAGAGGAAACGCCTGATCCTTCTCATCCTCCCTGCGCAGCGCGTGTGATGAAAGGAGGCGAATTCTGGACAGATCTAGGATGAGCACAAACTGATGCAATATGAGACGAGATGGAGGCAAGTATCGCAGCACAACCTTCGTCCGATCCAACGTAACCTCCATACGAACAAAAAATCCCACGAACTAAAAAAAACCCTAGCAGTCAATAGTCAATATAACGATGAAAAAGGAAAGAAACGCCGAAAACCTCGGTGGAATTACATCTTCTCCCCCGGCTCTGATACCATGTTAGATGACAAAAGGAAATATTCTGAATTTTCCCACACTCATTGATGTACCCTAATAGAGTATTTATACATTTAGAGAGCAATACATAATCCTAATCAAATCCCTAATATATCTCAACAATGGTATTTCCTAGCTAGCAGTTAGAGCCTGTAATTGGGGGGGGGGGTGTTGCAGGAAGACATGGGGTGAGTGAGATTTGGGGGGAGTTATGTTTGCCTCCAGAAGGCGTACACCCTGTGCAGGGTTTTTCTACTAAATAATACCTATTTCAGTTGTTGTGTTCCATAAAAAATACATAAGAAAACAAAAGTGAAACAGATAAAGAAATGCTCCTGCAGCAATGAAAGAGAAATCATAAAGCAATGCCAAAATCTCCTGCCAAATGATGGTCAACGAGAGTGAGGATTGAGTAGGCATACAAATGAAGCATTTCATCACACAATAAATGGTACGATGTAGTTTGGAATCAGCTTCCAACAGACCAGACATGTATCCAGAATAAAAAGGACTTTAAAAACTTGGAATGGAAAGCAAGGCCTGCTGATGATTGTTTTGTCCATAGGAATTCTATTAGAGGAGTACCCCTATGACAGATGATTCCTTGA
Source organism: Vachellia pachyceras (assembly GCA_025593235.1). Classification (NCBI taxonomy): domain Eukaryota; kingdom Viridiplantae; phylum Streptophyta; class Magnoliopsida; order Fabales; family Fabaceae; genus Vachellia; species Vachellia pachyceras. The sequence continues at coordinate 40,384 of JANTPZ010152196.1, read as the reverse complement.
CAATAGCACTTATTCAATTTTTTGTATCTATAACGGATAATATCCCAGCCGGCAATTTTAAGAGAGATTAAGGGATCAGATAAAATTTAGATTTCTCCATACAATGAAGAAATTCATTAACTCAAAAAACCTAGAGAAAAAACAAATTAAACACCATCACCATCCATATATCTAGTCCTGCCTCATATAAGGCATGATAATGTCTTTCTGCTTCAATGACTTCACAAACACATAAGCTTCTCAAAAACCAACAAGAACTTAAGAAACATGAAGTATTTACTTGAACATGGTATTACAGAAAAATCAAGCCTCTAATAATAACTTAAACAACTTAACACAAAGGAAAGGACAAAAATAAAGCAGAAAATGCTTTTGCCCATCATACATTCTAGTGACATTCCAACTATAGAAAGATAGAAATATTAAGTAGAGGTTGCGATTTCAAATCTGATATGGCTCATGAAATGGCAAGAAAATCAAAATTAATATAAAATATATAAGAAGCAGCATTATTTACAAGCTATAAATGGTTCATCTCCTATCAGATTATATGTCATCATTTTGCACTCACAATTTTTCTTCACAAATTTCATTAAGATCAATATTCACTTTTACTTTACTCCTCCAATAATTCTGCTATACAATCAAAAAACATTGCCATAGTGGTGAGGAGACTAACCATGAATTCTTTTATAATGTCAGTCTATTTATGGCAGTGTAACCATAATAATATGGTGAGAACCAGAAATAACTTTCTTACCTAAATTTACATAGAAAAATCAGCAGATAACATGGGAAATACTGAAATGTAAGGAATCAGGCCGTTTTGCTCAGCTGGGAAGACAAGGATGCGAAGTGGGACCTTATATCGCACTTTCCTGTGGCTGGCTCTTGGAAACAAAGTCCTCGTTCAATTCCTTGGAAGTCATTGGATCTCCTCGTTTGAGGATCTCCTCCCTTCTATATTTTCATGTTCCAATTGAACAGTTTCTTTTCTTTTTTCTTTTTGAATATTATCAAAGGACAAGTTATTCTTTTGACCGAACAAATGTGGATCCAATCACAATCTTCTAATAAGAATGCTTGCCAATAAGGAGAGAATGAAACAGCATATGACTCAAGATGCCATTTGTGGAGTCTAGAGAATTACAGATGAAAATCTTAATCATATCCTCAAATGCTGTCCCTATGCATCAACCCATATAATATTGATCTTGATTTCTTCAAAGCTTCTTTAACTCAATGGCTGACTAACAATCTCAATCTGAGCTGCAATTATTAAGCTGGAAACTATGGCATGTTAGAAACAAAACGATTTTTTCTGGTTATTGTCTTAGTGCCCAAGGATTGGCTAATGAAGCTTTAGATCTGGAACAGCACAAAAGGGCTAACAAATTAACCAACCTCTTGAATTGTAGAGCTAACCATAGTTCTCTTCTCCTTTCTTTCTGCATAGATGCCATTGCAGCCTTTGTGTAAACCAATGGCTGCTTTTCCTAATTCTTTCGACTAACGAATTCACACTATTTACTCTACAAAAGAAAAAATTCTCCTTTGCTTGGATTGAAAGATACTCAAGATCTCATTCCTATATATGTCAGGTCAAAAACATTTCTTATGCGTATGAAATTATTTTATGTCATCAATATGTGTGCGTCTAATTTTTATGGGGAAATTACAAGGTACCAAGGAAGAGATTTAATTACCCAAGAGTCCAATAACAATTGAGGAGCATGCAATGACAAATTCCACTATAAAAAATGACAATAAATTTATCCTTCTCAATTGTTATTGGGACATTTTGGTGATCAATTTATTTCTTTAGGACCTCATAGTAATTTCCCCTAATTTTATTTCATTGAATTTGAACTATCAAGATTAAAAATGGTCGGTCCAAATTTAATAATATTTTATGGAGAAGGACCCCAGAGATGAAAGGTTTCTGCTTGAGTTGAAGTAAGACTGAATATATGCATTGCAATTTGGTCAAGAGGTAAGTTGATAATGATTTATAGGTTAAAATGGGTGAAAAAGTTCATATATATGGGATCAATTATGCACACAGATGGTGAAGTTGAGACATTTCTTCATATGTATGGGATCAATTATACATATAGTTGGTGAAGTTGAGGCGTCTCTTCATATATATGGGATCGATTATACAACGGATGATGAAGTTGAGATATTTCTCATAGAATACAAGCCGGGTGGTTCTTCAAGTAGAGAAAGGCTACTAGAGTTATCTGTGATAAGAAAGTACCTATAAGGTAAAATGAAAGTTTTATTGAACTACTACAAGCCTAGCAATGTTGTTGAATGTTTCACTCTAAAGGACAAAATGATAATAAAGTTGGACTTGTAGAGATGATGTGGGTTGGTGTGGTGCCTAATAAAAAAGAATGGTAGAAAATCGTTTTAAAGTGGTTTATACACGTACAAAAGACATTGGAGGCACTAGTTAAAAGTGTAAACCAAACAATAAAGAATCCTTTGCAAAAGGGGTAAAGAAATACGGAAGAGAATGCCCAATGAAATAATTGAACATGAACTTTTAATTAACAATCTACTTAAAGTGATAGAACACATTGACATCATGCAATTCAAATAATTGACCCTATCTAGTGGGATAAGACTAGTTGTTGTTTTATATTTTTCTGATTATTATGCCAAGATGCAGAATCTAAAATGGAGATAATCCTAATCGTGAATGTGTGGCAAAAACAATAAATGGATCATTTAAAAATTATAAATTAAAAACTTTAAATTTACACAGTTCAAATCTAATTTAGATCATTCAGACCTCACCAAAGTAAGATGAGCACCCAAATCATGTCCGAATGAGCTCCAAGCCCCAATAAGTATAGACTAATTATATCAACAACCTAATCTTGGGGAAAAAGATATCATTCATTTCCACAAAATACATAATATAAATATTATTGGGCATAAAAAACAAATATAATTATTCTATTTCACCAAAATCTGCTTGCACAAAAGCATGCTTCCTTTTAGGATACCCAATCCCAAGCAAATGGTTGATATAAACCTTACCATCCTTCACAGTCACTGTTGTTGGAGACCTATGCTTATGCCTAAGCCCTGAGAATGTTGCCACCACGGAACCTGTTTCCCAGCCATCAGAACTCTCAAGTAATCTCGCAGTAGGATGCTTGGCAGCAACCACAAGCCTAGTCCCAGACACTAATTCCAAACCATCTCCTAAAGTGACAGGCCCTCCCTTCACTTTTATTAGCTTCACTGGGTATTCTTCTTGATTGCTTCTTGATAAATCAATTCTCAACAAGTTACCACTATATGTATGAACTACTATTAGAAAGCCATCTGGGTGGTAAACGATGCCATTTAGGGCACCCATACCCAAGTTCTTGTACCATTCTTTTGCCTTGAACTGTGGGTTTCTGATAATAGATTTCAAGTTCCCTTCCACTCCTACCTTCCAAATCTTACTGGCTTTCACATCAGTTACATAAGCATTGCCTTGTGGATCAACTGCTACATCGTTTGCCAATGATTTCTCATCACCTACATTGTAACGGTCAAGAGAAAATGGTTGATTTTGTCGCTACCAAGGCATCAATTAATAGTTCTAGCTACAGTGGGATACGTATTAAACAAGTCCGTGACGTTTCCAACAGCATCGAAGCAGTCAAATTAATCACAGGCATATGACACTATGGCTCACTTTGCGTATGTTGCCATGCTATGATTTAAATGTAAGATACTCCATTTTTTATAAAAGATTTTTTTTTTTGGGAATTACTACAATGTCTCAAACCAAAGATTTAATTCTCTAAAAGTTTAATACCAACTTAAGAATATGGAAGGATAAGTTCCATTACAAAAAATGATAGCATGTTTACACTCTGAGTTTATTATTACGATTTGGTAACTAAGCACTTCCTTGACCAGAGCCAGGAAAAAGGGTTAAGCCCGTTGGGCCGACCCATTTATACATGTTTAAGTCAAGGGTCGGACCTGTGATTTAATGTAAAAAAGGAGATGAGCCTAAAAGGCCATGGGCCAGCCAATTTAGACTCGTCAAATTATTTTTTTTTACTTTTGTTTCAAATATTATGTTCTTCATATATTTGCTTACAAGTTTTAGAAGCAAATCATTTTAAATCAAACATTTATTTTTAAATTTGTTTTCTTGCCAATCAAATCATATAGCCCATAAAAATCTAAAAATGTGAAAAGAAAAAATTGTTAAAACATAATTTTTTTACAGCTTATGTAATGCATTATATTATAACAACCATATGTTTTCCTTCAAGTTTTGAAAGAAATCCTTTCAAATTAATTACTCATTTCTAGTTATTCTGAGTGCCATATAATACACATACATATTTTCACTCTTCAAATCCTTATCATTTTCAACTTCAATATCAAATTTGTTATGTTATTTTCCATACACAAACTTCTTTTAAAAGATCAAATTAAAAATGTATTGCTTTAATTTGATCTATTGAAAACCGTGAAAATATGTTAAACATGTCCGTGACCCTCGAGTTGACCCATGACTAATAAGCACAAGCGCTGAACTGCAAATTAGGAAATAAACATAAATCTTTATTCTACCATTTTAGTTTATACATTAATAATATTTAGATATCCTCTTACTTATAATTGTAAATCATATAACTACACTGAAAACAGTTTTTATATGCAAATGTTGAAGCTTTCATTCATAATATATTATTATTTTAACTTTATTTTTAATTTACTTTTGATATTATTTATATCTTAAATTATAAATTTTACTATTTTAAATTAAAAAAATGAAAATATCATTTTTTTTTTGTTAAAACAGGTCAAAAGCCCATAGGTTGGCCCTTGGCCCATCTTCTCACAGGTTAGGCCACACAAATCTAGGTAATTCTAGTAATCGAACTTAAACGAGTCGATTCATTTAGACCCGAGCTTTTGAAGGGCAATCCTACAAGGTCAGGGTTGAGCCAAATTCATAACTCTATCCTTGACACTAATGATTCGTTTTTTTCCTAAAAAAGTCTTATATTTTAATATTAAAGTATTTTATGCAAATTTTTAAGATAATTAACAACTTTTAACTTAAAAACTACAAGGAATTTCAAAATTACTTGGAAGGAATTAATGAGTCTCAAGAGAAAGAATTTAATGACCAAAAAATTAATAATAATTGAGGAGAATATAATCAAATGTTATTACAAAAAATGCCCACAAGCCACGATTTCGTTCCCAAAAAAAAAAATAAGTGCAGTTTTATACTCTTCATTTGCATTGGGATATTTTTTATAATTAAGTTAAATTCCCCCATTCCTTACATACTATTAGACATAAATAAGTTTAAAATGTACATTTTATCTCTTAAATTTATATCAGGTTTCAATTTATTTAAAAAATGCCTCATACATCAATTAGTTTCATTTATCATAAAATAATAACTCAACAAATTTATACAGTAATTCTGTAGTTAAATTATTACAAATGGTTAAATTCTAAAATACAAAAAATGATTAATCAAATAGTTAAAGTTTAAGCATATTTTAATTGCATATTTACCGGCATTTCAGTTCAATAAAACTAGTAAAATAAAAAAATATACTTTTTTAAATTAAAGTAACAAATGTATACTTTTTTTAAATCAAAAATATAATTTCGCATTGGTACTTTTGAGAACAGAGAAGGTAAGAATCGGAAGCATACGAATCTTACTTGGGCCACTGAGTTGGGTCAAGAACAATCGTTTCCACATTTGCAAATCGTAAGCCGCAAGCGCCGAGTAGCGATTTCGCCACGGTTCTGCATGAACTGCGAGCAGCCGATTCCTTGGTCGATCGATGAAAATGCCCAGCGTTGAGTTCCCGGCCAGGTCGGCGTCTTTGACCACCGGTACCTCCACTAGCACTTCATTGTCCACTCCGGTCACCGGAATCTGGCCGATTCCGCCTTCGACGAAACCAACGATGAAGCGCCGATTTCGATCGTCCCACTTGCCGCATTCTCTGAACCATCCATTGCTACGGTAATAGTACACGTGCGTGGCGGGATTCGACAGCTCCAGAGAAATTATTATGCCGACTGGTATGGCTGAGAGGAGCACGATAAAAGCTAGAAATTTGGGAGAACAGAACCACGAGAAAGCCATGAGAGCAAGATAGAGAAATACAAGAGGTGTTGTGGGGGGCGAGTGCAGAGGAGCCAGGAAGCCTGTTGGACTAATTGGGAATCCAAAAAGACAGATTCCCAGTAAATGCTAAATCGTAATAAATCCTCAATTTTTTCCCATTTTTATGTAAGGTTTTATTTATTATAATTATTATTATTTTGTCTAAAATGTAATGTTATCTAATAAGCAAAGTGCTAAAAACGGGTTGGACGGATTAACGGCTTTTTCTTAAATAAAATTTGAAAGCTTAAAACACCCAAATAATGAAATAAAAATTGAAAGATGTGGTTGATTAATTAAAAATTTTAAAAAAATATGATAATAAAATTAACCTTTAATGTTTAGTTTCTGTCTAAACAAATTTACTTATAAAGAAGTAAGATAGAAATAATTCATCTTATCCCAATTATTTTTATAATTGATATTTAATTAAACTTTAAAAATTAAAATATGGGTAAAATAAAATAATAGTATAAATTTTACCAATTATTTTTATAAATTATAATAAATTTTATTATTTTAATATAACATGAGTTTTTTTGGTAAACTCAATCTAAACCATCAATCTTTTCTGTCTCATTCAATTTAATAATCGGTTCGATTTTTGTGAACCCAGCTGAAAAGTAATGAACACTTCCGTCTATTCATTCATTCAGTTTATTGGCTGATGCACTACATGCTTCTCTGACAAAAAAGTTGGGTTGCTTTCTGATTATATTTTCATGGAGTGTGACTAACAATAAAAAGAAAAAAAATCATATGAAAATAGTCGATTTAATATCAATATACTAAGTGAAAGAATTTCACCAAGTCAATGCATGTACCGGCTTTTCATCAACTCCCTTCCCTTATCACTGTTCTCAAGTCGTTCAATGTCAACATTAATAAAAACAGCTTCTCTCGGACTTCAAAGTGGCATTCAGAGCCATTACTTCTGTATAGTTATATCATTAATGGCCTTATTACACTACTTTTACAAACCTTGGTCATACCACCACCTAACTTTAAGCCACTTCTCTCTGTTTCATCCCACTCTTTTCGTCCCAACATCGAAGCTTTCAAATCTAAATCTTCCAAATCCATCTCAATCATCCACCTGAACTTTCTTCTCTAGGTCGTCCAACATATTCCTCAAATGTGGAGGTTGTTCATTTCAATGGTGCCGAATCTCATCTCATGAAAGTACGTGAGTCTCTGCACTTTTCATCAAGTTTACTCATCTCTCTCTCTCTCTCTCTATTTCTATCTTCACTTCTTCGATTTACTCTTTCATTTTTGGCTGAAGAGGATTGATTGTGATATGATGGATGCAGGATGAGCAAGAGCAACGGGAAGCATGGGTGAATCCTCCAGTGTAGAACAAAGGGTTACTAGACTATCTATATTCTGATCGTAGTACTTTGATCTAAAGTCATTCAGGCTCACTTATAAGTTGAAAATCCTAGCTTTAATGGGAAGGCTCCATTTTGGCTGTGTAATTTCCAAATACCACATGTTTCATTAGGTTGGCACACGACATCTCAATTTAAAAGATGTAAGTTCCTATATAGTTATCAAAGCCACAAATAAAATCCCTTATCACTCTCTCGATTTGTGAAATACATGTGGAAGGAAGCATAGAGGTTTGCATGGCATGATAAGGAATGGTTGAGAGCACTAACTTTGCCAACAATATTCTTCCAGCTAATGAGAAAGACTTTGCCTTCAATGTTGTATGCTTATGCTAGACGCACTCATTAATGTAAAGGTAGGCATCCTTTGTGATTCTGGAGTATGCATGGAAGGGGACTTCTAGATATTGTCCTAGTTGGTTAGTTGTGGCATAGCCAAGTCTGTGGCATGTGAGGTTAGCATCATGTTTCCTCACATTCTTGGAGACATGTATATAAGTCTTAACTTAACTGATTGAATGGCTAGAGGAAGTGCAAAAATCTAAGAGAACTTTTTTTATGAGAATGATATGCATTATGCAAGTAGTGCTGAAAAGAATCAGATCATTAGTGAAGAAAAGATGAGACAGGGGAGGCCTTTCTTTACACATCCAAAGTATCTCCCACTTGCCCACTAGGAACATAGTTTGTATGATTTGGAGAGTCTTTCCATGTAGAGTACAAAGATATATAAAGAAAGGGGATTGCCTTGGCGAAAGCCTCAAGATGGATGGAAAGTATTGGATGGGGAACATTCCATAACATTTGCACGGTTGGAGTCATGATGCAGGGCATAATTAAATGAATAGTGCACTCCAAAAGTTACACATCCTAGAGAATATCCTTAATGAAGTCCAATTTGAGGCCATCAAAAACCTTTTTCCAGATACACTTTGATGGCCATCCTTCCTTTCTTACCACTTTTCCTTCCATGGAGTGAATCACCTTCTACATGATGATGATGATGATGATGATGATGTTATCAATGATGTTTCTCCTCTTCATAAAGCTAGCTTGGTATGGAAGAATGCGGTCTAACATGATTGATTTGAATCTGTTCAATTGGATCTTGGTTGCTACTTTATATGTGTAAAACAAAGATTAATTGGCTAGAAACATTTCAATTAGGTTGGCCTTTCAATCTAAAGAAGAAAAGTGGTGAAAGTTTTACTATGAATCAGATCCATTAGGCTTTTTATGAAGAAATGTCTCATCATGTCATATCATGCACCGACAGTGGCCTATTGGTTTTAGTAGAATCGATTATGCATACAATATTATCCTAGCAATGCTGAAATGCTTCATGTCTAATAGGGCTTTCTTAATCTCCTCCGTAACCATTGCATCAAATAAGGATAACCAGGAAGAGTCAGGCAAAGAAGGGAACATACTTCGATTTACATACACCACATATGGGTTTGCTGCTAAAGAGTAAAGAGATGAAAAAGTATTGCTTGACAATACATGTGAGATTGTTACTATCCAAGATCCAAATGTCAGCATCATCTTGGAGGGAAGAGAGGTATTGGTGTTTACAAATTTGAGCCTTTATTTGATAAGCCATGTTCTAATCCCCTAAATTAATCCACCCACTTCTTGAATTATGGTGCCATAGAAGTTGCAAATTGTTCAAAATCAAATTGGAGTTGTTGATCAATATTATTAGGGTGAGATGAAAGTGGTCATTCTTCAATGGTACTTGGACACTCAGAATTTGAGCCTTAAGACATCCTTTTGATTTTTTCGATGATAAAAAACTTTAAGGTTCCATAATGTGACAGCTATTGAGAAGATTTGGAACAATTTACAACAACCAAGAGTATGATCTGGTTATATGTAACAAATATCACTAGCTATTCCGTTAAAGTATGATCTGGGTTTGGCTCAAACTCTATGGTACATAATCTTTGGTCATAAAGTAGGTAATATGATTGATCTTTGGTCAAAAGTGTGGTCAACTGTATAGGAAATATCTTTTAAAAGTATATTCAAAACACATGCATTGACAGAATCAATTGTAGTAGTCGAGGCATGTCATGAGATACGTATTGTATGTAGATGTGAACTTTTAGAGGAAGTTGATTTTAAAGGTAAGATCACCTATTATGTTGTCGAGGAATGTGGATCAAGATCCTGGGCTCTATAATTCAAGCTATAGTATTAAATGGATTAAAGTCAAAGAAGTACATTCTAATTCATTGTATCGGCATGAATCCTTCTAATAGTCGCTTCCCTTTCTACATAAGAAGACTTTCCAATTGTTCTTTCATTTGCTACAACCATAAATAAAGGCTGAAGGTAATATTTATTTTATGTGGTTGTATATGTTTCGGAGTTGGTTTTTACCCTTGGCAAATTATATATTCTATGTAAGTTTAATGGTGTAAGGTTAATGGTTAAATTTTTTAAAAATTAGAGGGAATTTAAGTGGTTGTAGGAAATTTTATTTTTAAGGGATTCAATTTGATGTTTGTTGATCGAAGTGATCTTCAAAATGCTTTTAATGAAATTGCATGTCGTTTGCTTATTGATCAATAAAGTCCATAGTTGTTTGATGGAGGAAAAAGGGAGGGGATGGATAGGAGAGGATGGCAAAGGTATAAGATTACCTTGTTTGGTTTTGTTAGAGGGGAAGGAAGGGGAAGTATTTTTAATGATCTTTTATTTGGTTCAGGAGGGGAATGGAGGGAAGTAATAACCAATTTACCCTTGTAAAACCCCAAAATTTTAACCAAAATACTTAACAAAATCCTCTATGTATAGATAGATGAGGATGTCAAAAAAACAATTCATTAAAATATATCACTAATCCAGCCAAAATACATGTCACCAATATCAGTTCAAATCTTCCCAAAATATTAGAGTAAATAGAAACAAAATGCAGAAGTTTTAGAGTCACGGCGATTTAAAATGATAGCATGTGTTTAAGGGTACAAGAGAGCCAACAAGGCTCATTCTATAGGTGCCTTCCTTTGTTGCCTACTAGAATAATCACCTGAAAATTTTTAATATAATGGGGTGAGATTCCACGCTCTAGTAACTACTGAAAATTTTTACCACACACAAGCAAACGACATACCATTAAAAGGAAGAACTGAGTTACAAATGTTTTCGTATATGTAAAGTCATCATATAAACAATTTTTATATTTTTCATAATTTGTAACTCACAATTATCATCACAAATCATGTGTAATTATGCAATATACAACCACCTTTATAACATTGTCCACCCTTATTCCGCTGACTGGAGTCATAGGCTAACACGTAATCCAACAGAAACTTATCTATGTAACTGGATTGTCTCAAGCTCACTAGTTTCTCAATATACACCCGGCCAAAGGTATAGAGCTCAAGTCTGGACTATGGCTCCCCTCCTTAAAAGAAAATCAAGGAGGCGTCAAATGTCCCACAATTCCAATGCAATCCTAGCCAAAGGAAAGACACAGGTAAAGGGGCCTTACAAATACCATCCACTGTGCACCGAGTGATGGCTTATCATGTGATAAAATCTCATCATACATATTTCTCCTCCATACTCCAATCCAATCACATTGTCACCGCCATGACATTTATATAAAAAAATTTTCATGCCAAATAAATATATATATTGAAAAATTTAAATATTTGCATTTATATAATTCAATCCAAAAATGTATAAAACATGGTTCAATCACAATTTAATTATATGCGGTTCACAATTATATGGAAGAATATTCAGAGTTACCTGCACTTCCTAGCTTACAGGTAAGCATACAAAAGTTACTCCAAGGTTCTCAAGGAGAGTCTACAAAATCATACACAATAATTTTTATCAATAGACTGATCAAACTATTCTAAAAGTTGCTTCAAAGGTAATCTAAATACCTAAAATTACCCACTATTAGTCAAAGGTCTAGCTTGCCTCCTTTATTTATGAGAAATATATATATATAATTTTCGTATGATAGAACCCCTTTTAAAAATCTCACAGATTGTTTGAGAGAAAAATAATAATAATAACAACAACAACAATAAAAGTGGTAGTTCTAATAATAATGCTACTATTATTATAAGTTTGCAATTTAATCTCACTGTGATACATTAATATTATACACACAATAAAAACATCACACTCATATTAACATACCTCATTATATATATTTTTATATATTATCATATATAAATATATATGATATAGTATTATGCATACACACACCTAAGCAAAAACCTATAGTGGTTTTTTTATTGTATTATTATTATGATTATTATTCTATTTTACCAAGTCCCCACACCTATGACGCACACATATATTAATATATATATATATATGCCTATATTTTTTCTCACACAAAAGGTGTAACATGAGAAAACATATTTCTTTTTCTTTTTTTAAAAAGGAAATAGGAAGGAGTGAAAATGCATGGTGAAAGGGTTTGGGGTTGAGTCTATGTTCTTTATATATATGTAGGTAGAGCGCATCAAAGCCCTCACTTTTCAAAGAATGGAAATGCCACCAAGTCCTTTCGTTCACAGCTACTAATAAACTATATATACATGTATGTAATTATTTTTTTCCTTTTCAAACAATAAAGTAAATTAAATAAAAATAATTTAAAACAACCAAAATGTGGGAAAAATATACAGTAAAATGGTGCCTTTTTTAAGTGTTATTCATATAAAAATCTAACCAAAGGTAAGAATAGAGTAGGATAGCAAAATAAAATAAAATGAAATAAATAATAAATAAAAAAATGCAGCCATAACTTCCACTAGTGTATTATAGGAGTATGTTTCACACGAAATTGTTAGAATATGATTTGACCAAGAGAGGGGGTGAATTGGTCAGATAAAAAAATAATCTTTAAAAATACAAAGATAAACCAAAGTCACCGAGAGAAAGAGGAAAGATGGACACAGTGATTTATCCTGGGTCGGTCTCCTTGACCTACGTTCAGTCCTCAGAGCACCCCTGACATTTCCAAATCCACTATCAACAAAGAGTTGAGGCTTCACAAGCCTGTACAATTTGGGAATCCACTCCCCCTTTCTCTTTTCACTAAAACAGAGTAACACACTCTCTGTTTTCTAACTCTCTTTCAGCCCAATAAGCTCAAGGTCTCGTCCTTGAGTTTCTCACAGATTTACAAAGTGTTTTTCCAAAGAAATCTCTCTCAAAAGAGTATATGGCTGATAATGAAGTACATGAAGAATATTGAAGGAATTACAGAGAACAAAATAAATAGCTTTCAATGCTCAGGAAGTTCGTTGTTTTTTATATCTCTGTATTGAATGATGGTCCTTTTATAGTTGAGAGGTTCTTGAATGTCCATTAGACTCCATTTAATAGCTGTTACTCCCAATATCAACCATTTGGTTTCTCCATTAATGGCATTTAATTTTCCTCAGTCAGACAACGGTGAATGTTGCAGAAGAACGTTAAAGTCTCTGAGCCTCGAACCATACCTGTGCTTCTTTCTTCATTTAATGTCTCAAGCTTCTGCATTTATGAGAGCAGTTAGTATTCAAAATGTCGTTACACAAATAAGGAAAGTAGGTGTGTATCATATGTTAAGTGTGTCAGACATAAAGCTATTAGAACAACAATGCTCAAGCATAGCTTTCTCAATGCTCGAGTATTGTTTGAAAATTTTCAAAGAAAAGTTCAATGCTTTGACACACTGCTCGAGTATTGTATGAAAGTATTTAAAAATAATCTCAGTACTCGAATGTTAAACTGGAATACTTGAGTACTGTCAATGCTTTGTAAGTTTACTCGAGTAATCTGAGAGAGTGCTGAGGTGAAGAGTTGAAAAAGAACTCAATGCTCGAGTGAAAGATGGAAGTACTCGAGTATTGGATATGCTTGAAGTAAATGCCGAGTATTTTCAAAGAGTATTAGTGAACAGTAAAACATTTTGGCCTAATGCTCGAGTATTAGAAGCTAGTGCTCAAGTACTACCAATGCTTTCACTCAATGCTTGCAGTATTCTCTTCCAACACACTCTGAAAGGCCTCAATACTCGAGCACTGAGAAACTGTGCTCGAGCTTTGGCTCTGCTGGAAGCTTTTACTTGAGTATTGCTTGACAGCACTGAAGGAAAAGACTCAATACTCAAGTACTGCCTTTCCAGTACTCGAATATTGGCTGTATTGTACTGACAGTGTTGAAAAAAAAGTTCAACACTCGAGCACAATATCTTAGTGCTTGAGCACTGGCCATACTTTCAGCCAATGCTTGGAGTGTTGACTGGAAGTGTTTTCAAAAACCTCAATGCTCGAGCATTATGAATCTGGTGCTCGAGCATTAGCTCTGCTGTTAGCCAATACTTGAAGTATTATATTGCATCACTATTTGAAGGCCCTGTTTTAGCCTAATGCTATAGTATTGAGATACAGTGCTTAAGCATTGGCAATGCTTTCTGCCAATGTTTGAAGTGTTCACTGAGAGCATAGATTTAAACTTCATTTTCAAAACACAATGCTCGAGTATTGACTTCCAATGCTCGAGTATTGACAATACTTTATGTCAATACTTGGAGTATTCATTGAAAGCACTGATTTTTCTTAAGTTTAAAAACCACAGTGCTGGTGCATTGAATTCCAATGCTTGAGTACTGTTGATACTTTAACAAAAACACTCGAGTATTTTCATGAAGCACTGAAAAACAAAAGTATTTTTAGAAGATCAAAGATATTTTCAATTGCCTAAATTTTCACAGAAATATTTGTTTGTTATCATTAAAATAGGTATCAACAGAAACCAAATGCTTATATAGATAATCATTTGCATTGATAGAACTTTCTTTCATCCAATAGACAAAACGAAGCTAAGACAATGGGTATACAAAAAAAAACATAGCATACTATACTTAAGCATACAATCACCTATCCCTACCTTGCTACTGGAAAAGATGGCTGGTAAGACTAATGAGTGGCACTGTGCACAACAAGACCGGGAGGCCTCTTTTTTTTTTTTATAAATCCTGAAGAAACCCCAACGGATTGAAGTATAGAAGGAAAAATGGAAGGTTTAAAGATAAGAGAAAAGGAGCATTTGTATAGAAGAAATGGAGAATCATGAAAGAACAAGTTTGCAAAAGGAAAAAAAGAACCTGGGTTACTGTAGCGGCGGTACTGATCACATGTTTGTAGGGTTATGTGAGGATTGGGTGTATTATATAAAGGTAGGGTTAGGTTTTTTTAATAAAATAATTATATTATTTAAAAAACAAAAATAATAATTATAATATTAAAAATTATTCAAAAAATTTGTATATTGTTTATTTTAATAATAAAATAAATTTACACATATATAATTAATTATTATTTATTATATTTATTTTTTAAAATAATTAGAATTTTATTATTCGTTTAAATTTAAATTTATTTTATTTTTTTTGACTAAATAAAATCTAAACAACAACTAACTATAAATCCTAAAAATAAGGATGCTACAACCCTTATATGTTGATTTATATTTATTTACTTATACAATTTATTTAAATTAGTTTTTACTCATGGAAATTAATCACTTCTTCTATTTAATTAATTAAAATATTTATTAAGGTACTTCCCTCCTATAATTTATTTAAATAATTAAAAATAGAATTTATATATAGTTTAATTTCACATTACTTAGTTTATAGTTAACTTGTCACCTTAGTCCAACTTAGTTTATGACTACTTACATTTTCAATGGCATAATATGCCTTGACTAGCATAATTTGCCATAAATCCAAAATTTTTTTATTACCAAGCCATAAAATGCCATAAATTCAAAACATGTGTATCCATAATATATCGAGTAATGATAATATTGTGTACATGAAGAAAAGTGTTCAGACCACAAAGTCATCCATTCATACTCAAATACCACTTTGTAGAGCATATGACAAAATATACATATAAAAAGTTACAATTATGCTCACAAGCCATATTTGTGAGCATATGCTAAAATATTTAAAAGTTTGCCAAAATAATCAAAAGTGACAATAAAAAGTGGTCAAGAGACCACATATTGAGAATCATGAAACATCTTCATTATCACTTACTTTCTTATTGAGGTTGGAAATTGAACTGTAATCCTAAGCTTTTCATCATTACCCATAAGAAAACAATAAATATATAGTATTTTATCAACATCGCACCCACATTCTTCAAGTACTTTGCAAAGTTCTTCACCAGATAATTGGGGCACTTCTCTCTTGTTGGTCGAAGCTCTTTGTAAAACCAAATTTCCTTGTATAATTGCTTCATTGCCTCTATCAAGTGATGTAACCATTGCATAAATTGTCTCGGTCAGTTCCTTTAAGTTGTTTTCATGGTTTGTAGGTGCCCTCTGTCTTCTTGCTCAAGCACTATTAGTATGAGGTGAATGATATTCTTCAGTTGAGTTATCTTCAACAAAAATGTCAGCGCTATCTAATGAGTATTCACCGTGATTATAAATATCATTAATAGTCTCAGGAACCTCTATTGAAGAACGATGCCTTTCCTCCACTCCCGTATTGTTTCCCCTTCATCTCTGTTAGCTCCACTCCCGTATTGTTTCCCCTTCATCTCCGTTAGCTCTGTCTACTCCATATAATATTGTCATCTTGTCAAAATGTGGGGAAGGAGTACTTTTCCATACAGTTGCTTTAGGTTTAGCCTGAGAAGATAAATGCAATAAAACCAATTCAGCACTAACGTGTCCATTAATATTTAGCCTAAGAAGATAACTTCTCCATACAGCTACTATCGTGTCCATTAATATTTAAAGCATCTCATACTATCATAAAATATTATCAATGCATCTCCTATTTTCTGTGACAGTAAGAAAAGGTTCAATGAACAACAGAAAAATACATCAAATGACAGATTAAAAAAAACCAATTCAGCACTACTAGAAATGACTAATTAAAAGAAAATAGTGAGGTGTGTTGTACAGATTTGGTGAATTGTGATGACACCTTCAGTTCTAATTTTAAAAGAAGTTCCTGTGTTCAAATTGTTCTTGGCATGACCTTTAAAGTATCCTACTCACTTTTAACATGATAGTTATTATCATTAAGAACCAGTAAACATGATAGTTACCCATAAAATAAAAATGGCATTTACCAATTTGCTTAAAAATAAATGACAATTCAGTATCAATTTGCTTTAAGCTCAACAATGACAGATTAAAAATAAATGACAGTCAAGTAAAAATATCAAGTAATACATCAATCAATGCATCCCAAACTTCAGGCTTAGCATTCCACAATTGAATTGCTGGGTTCCAAGCAAACCCACTTAGATTTTTAAAAATATCATACACATCAAAGAAGTTTCTTTTCAAAGTCTTCCACCAGTTCTTCACCTTATCTTTATCAATTTGCTTACCAAAGAAAGCACTCAAATATTTAACTATGTTCTCATTCTAAAGAATGCTCTAGGAGCCATCCTAATAATATTTTGACTAAATGGACAACTACTTATTCTATTCATTATTTATTCACGCACCCTCTCCCTCTTGCCACTCGAACTATAACTCATTTTTTTAGGATAAATCCCATTGGCATATACATATGCCAAAACACACATAAGCAAAGCTATAGCCCTTTGATGCAATTCAAGCCACCGACACAAAGACAAAAGTATTGATTTTTCAAGTCTATCTAACAAAGTAAGTGAAAAATGCAAATCAATAAATCAATAGATGAGCCAAAACAAAAATCGATTAAAGCAATCGCATCAGCATTAAGAACATCATAAACTGGCAGCAGCATGTCTACAGCTTTACCCAGATAGTTCATTCTACTGATCTACTTAAATGACAATGTGAAACCTACTTCCATTAGTGTAATGGAAATCAAGCAAAAAAAAATCCATGCTTGGAAATTAATCACAATGAAACTGAAACCAAGAACATTATTTAAAGATTAAAAGACAAGGATGGCACATGAACTAGAAGCCAACAAACTAAATTTCACTTCTAAAAACTACTGTCTCATGTTTGGTGAAAACTAAATTGATTAGTGGTATAAGTGAATAATACCTATCAGTCATACAAGCAACTAATTCACAATACAAGAGAAAAAAATCAACAGCCTAAGCACTAAAAACTAAATACCTTTTTTATAGTAAGTTTAAGTTTATCAAGTTCAAGTTGGAGTCCAAACTCAGAGTTATATGCAAGTGTTACACCATCCAAAAGAAGTTGAAACGTGAAAGCCAAACACAACCGATACCTAACTAGAATTGGCGTCGTTATCCCTATCCACAATCGAGGACGCAACTGATGATGCAGACCGTGCAACCCTGATCTATGAAGAATGAGCAATTTAGACAACTTCCCCTAATTCATGGTTCATCACATAAAGATTGTAGCATTTGGAACATGATTAAATTGATTCATGAAATTAACTAGATACAGAATAGTGAGTAATGATAGAGATTAAAACATTTGGCTTCATTGTGTCAAAATTAGTACCTACCAAGAACGGAAAGAACAGAGAAGTGTCAAACTGTGATTAGGAAGCTAAAAGCTAGTTGATCTCAAGCGATGACTGCAAGGTGCGATGCAGGTTCAAGTGGCCAAGAAGCTCAAAACGATTCTCTGCCAATAAGGCATTGTGCAGGAAACTTGCACAGGCAAAGAGGACAGTGGAAAGAGGAAAAAGACATTGGAGATAATGGCGAAATGCGGTAAGAATATAGAAAGGGGAAGAAATGCCAAGTACAGGAAAGTGTGTGAAAAAGTGGGATGCACAGAAATGCGAAATTCTAATGTTGAGATACCAAATGAAGATGAAGAAAGCTTATCAGAAGAGATATTTCAGGGAGGATGAAAGCTTGCGCTGACGAGACGTTTGGAGAGCAGAGGAGGATGAAAGCTTATTTTCAGTGAAAGGCCAAAGCCTAGACAATTACACTACTGACGTGGGAGACTAAATCCCTCCATGTCTTCTTGAACAATCATAGTAACAGCCTCAGGAGCTATTTACCAGATCACTTTCTGCTCACATTGGGATGTCCCCAGTTTTGCTAGCAGGTCAACACATCTATTCCCTTCCCTATATATATACATACATATGTTTAAATACCACTTTCCAACCCCGCATCATCAGTTCTTTAAGTTTACATTCTAGAAGATAGCATCCTCTCAACCCTTTATCTGCATGTATCTAGGAGGAGGAAAGCTTTGAAGATGAAGAACTGCTTCTGGAGAGTTGTGAAGGAGTGATGCGTTTTAACCTACTGCAAGGGGTATTGGATGAAATATAATAAAATTGCTTGCACCACCAGAAAAATGCCATTTAGCGAGAAAATAACCATTTAACGATGGATTTTCCGTCGCTAAATAGCATTTTTCTAATAGTGTTGGGTAAATTAGTCATAATATTTCACTTCTATCTAACAAATCTCAATTTGAAGGGAACCAAAATAAAGGGAGGGAAGGAAATGGGGGAACATTTTAGATTCCATCCCCTCCAAAATTTTAACCCAAACAAGGGAGGGATTCATTTTTCAGCTTCTCCCCCAACCAAACAGGCCTTAAGAGAGATAGGGATGGAAGAGAAAGCTGAGAAGACGAAGTAAAGAGAAAAGAATGAGAGGGGGAGAGACTAATTCAAATGCAAGACAACTTTTTAAAAAAGAACTAAAACATTAATGACCTTTAACTTTTGATGCAAACTTTTTAACTTTTTGTACAATATTTTCCTTTCCTTTTTTGGTTTTTCAAAGCCTCCGAAGGTACAAGTGAGAGATGTATTATTTTCATCTTAATAATTAGTGCACATATATATTGAGTCATATTCTAAAAGAATATGACTTATATAACTATATTTGTGACAAGTTAGTTATTTGACTACACTATCAATCTACACATTCTCCCATCTCTTCATTAATATTAATTATATTAAACTATAAACTATAAATTACATAAACAAGAGGACACTAAAAAAAAGATAGAGGGGAGGGGTTTCTTCATTAGAATACACTATAACGAATTATAAATATTTTTACTCAAAATATAATATTGTTAATTTTAGTGATTGAATCATTGTTATATGAATATTCTCAAAATTGTTGTAACTTTTTATATTTTGTTATTATTAATTGAATATTGTTATTTTAATAGACCAGTTTGATTCGAGTTGATTCCAATTTAATCCATTAATCTTTAAACCATTGCTTGAATCAGTTTGATACCCTATCTGATTTTTTGAACCTTGATTATAATGTATCACTCTGCCAAGGACCTCCCTAATTGCTTTGGTGATGCTTAGGCCAGGGATCTTAATCCATCCCATTATGGGCTTGTTTGAAAGCCTATTTCAAAACCTATGTTTTGTGACGAACTCTAGATTTTATTCAAGTAATCACATTTTTTTCGAAACCTAGCTATTTTCTTATCAAATTGCACTCTCTCGTAATAAATTTTCTCTTTTCTATTTTTTCTTTCTTTATCTTTTCTCTTTCCTACTTATTTTTTACTTCGAAATCCGTAAAAGCTATTTTCACCATAGCTTTCCAAACACAATCGCCTTTTCAAAACATAGATTTTGTCTCGGAATCTATAAAACCTATTATCCCAAAATATATTCTCCAAAACCTAAGTTTTGCCTCAAACTCTGTAAAAACTATTCTCCACCGAACTTCCAAACATGCTCTACATGTGGCGCTATGGGTTAAAGGAGAGAAAAAGGAGGTCCACAGTTGGACAGCAACATTATGACTGTGAATTTAGGGTTTTTTTGGATAAACGGTGGGATAATTAACTTTTCCCAGAATGTATTTTGAAAAATAATTTTTGGGTAGAAGTTAGATCATGTGATGTGATTTATATTTAAAGAAATGTTAGATAAACATTTGAGAAGTGATTTTGGATAAAAAAAAAGGAAAATTTTTTTTATAAACATTTGAGAAGTGATTTTTAACGAAAATTACTTAAAAGAATATGAATATCATTAAATCCTATATATTTATATTATTTTATATTGTGATAAAATTAGGAGAACATAAAATGATAAAAATGAAACAAAAGAAAATATATGTAAATTAAATACCATTGAAAAATGAAGTATAACCTTCCTTATCCAAATAAGAAAGCGAAACAATGTTACTACTTAAAGCAGAAATATAAAAGCAATTGTTCAAAACTAACAAAAGCCCACTGGGCAGAACCAATTCATAAGTGCCTAAAGCTATAGCAGCAACTCTTGCTTTATTTCCAATGCGTAGGTCCACTTCGCCCTTCTTCAATTTTCTACTGTCCTTGAAACCCTGCACATTTGTACAGATGGGAGATAAAGGCGTACCTTTTGCGTTTCAATATTGTCTCTTTCTTTGCGTCTAGATCTCTTCAGATTCCACAACGTTTCACGTTCTTACTTCCGATTACGAGGAGTCGACGTTTCTTTTATCGCCTCCCTCTACCAGTATCCACGCGAACAATCTCCAACAATCGCAGAGTGCTAACGCCTCTTACGTCTCACTTTCTCTAAGGTTTCTGTGGCTCACAATCAGATTCAAATTTCTTCTGCCTCTCTCACTCATGAGTCTTGATGTTTTAGAACTCATATAGAGCCTCTTGAATCTGAGATTAATCCTTAATTAGTCTTTTAAAATTCAAATTCAGATCTGAAAAGATATTCAAGATTAATCTTTATTAATCTTGAAATTCGAATTTCAAAAAGATATTCAAGATTAATCATTATTAATCTTTAAATTCAAATTTAAAAAGATATTCAAGATCTAATCTTGAAATTTGAATTTCAAAAGATATTTAAGATCTAATCTTGATTAATCTTGAAATTCAAAATTTGAAATTCAAAAGATATTCAAAATCTAATTTTGAAATTTTAATTTCAAAATATGTTCAAGATCTAATCTTGATTAATCTTAAAATTCAAAATTTGAAATTCAAAAGATATTCAAATTTTGCAATTTTAATTTGGATTAAATAGATCTGATCAAATCATATCCATTTAATTAATCCAAATAATAAGCCGACGAGTATTTAAATTATTAAATAAATTAAATACTAACATATAATATTATTGTCATTTCGAATTTATATATAATTCGAATAAACCCTAGAATAAAAGCTCTTGTTGGACTTTTCTTGCGTGCGACCCTGTAGGCCCATATGAAGTTGGCAGTGGGCTAAACTCAACATTAACCCACAAGTCGTAAGCGGCCTCTAGCAAGGCATTGTGACTACCTAAATCATATGGGGATCGTTAATACGATGCAACCTTTTATGTAACCATATCACGTCCCTTTTGTCACACGATATCTCGATCAAGGATAAGGTATGGATGACGTCATCCTCCTATTCCCGACCATTACTTTCTCAATCCCTGAGTAGTTTGATCAAAGAAACGAAAACTCATTTTCATTACAGTATGGCCATACATTTCTCAGACTAACTCATCGAGGGGCCCAGTAATATCTCTCAAATAATGTGAGGGACAAATCTCATCTTGATCACTCACATTCCTCCACATGAAAACCCCTAAGTCCGATCATAGCCTTTATCATCACCCAATCAAAGGTGACTTTTGACTAAGTTAAAACTTAGCGACTCCCATGTAGGAATCCATGATGATCTCAGGTCGAAGGGCATTGTGACGTGATTACATATGAGATGTTCGAATTTCTTAATCATATTTAATCATATATCATATTCATTAAATAGTACATATATTCACACACACACACACACACACACACACACTATTTTATATATTTTCATTACTCTTCTTTTAGGCATTCTTGGAGAATATAGTATTAAAATTTTGAACCACATCTTAAATCCAAAATCCTTCTGTATATCAAACAAAAATATGGTTAGTATGGTGCTTTCTTGAAGCCCCATCTCACTCTTGTGCATTGGTCTAAACTTTCCTTTGTAGGACGTCTGGACAAAGGAATGAGCTTTTGTGTATATCCCCACTAAACATGTTTCACCTCCTCAATTTCCTTTATCCCTCCTTTGTCTCGCTGTAATAGTTTGAATCATGAAATGCGTTATTATTAGAAGCTTACATTACACAAAGAAATAACAGGGCAATTTGAACTCTCAGCAATAACACTGATTCAGATTCAGGGGTGGACCTACTTGTATTCCAGCGGGTTTAATCACACCCCCTGACTTCCAGAAAATTAGGTATATATTAATACTATGTGATTTATTTTACACCCACTTATTTACTAATTTTGAACCCATTGAATTTTTACCCAAATTTTTCTCAAAAGATGTTAAGAATAAGTCTCATTTATCTTTTCAAAAAATAATTTACACCCTCTCAATCAGGATCTTAAGTCGACCACTAAAATCAGATTCATGAACTATAACTTCTCTTGTTTTGAAAAGCAAGGACAAATTGCCTCGTTGATGGCGAGAATATGATCCCAAACACATTTCAGTGACAATTAACACAAACTTTGAGGCTTTGATCCCCTGTTGTGCCAGTTATTTTATGATAATAAATAGCATTTGTAACAGTAACATGTTTATGTTAATTGTTTATTTTTTTATTTTATTCATAAGAGATCCATTTTCATTCCAATACATTGCACTAGAGGACTGCATAAGAACAGTCGCAGCTGGGGATCCAACTCCAAACCTTTTGAATTGTCTGGTTATAAATGAACAGGCAACTAGAACCAATCTTTCTTTTTACCTGGGAAGGCAGAGGTAGAGGAGTGTGTAGGTGTAATAAGACATCCAAACTCACCAAAAACTTTTATGAAAAAAATGAAAGTAGTCATAACCGGATATTGCTTCCACTCAATGTCACAGGTGCTCATTTTAAAACATTACTGATTTAAGAAGACAAAAGACAATATCAAAATCAAAGAGCCAGATTTGAAACCCTTCAGGTAGGTGTACAAAGAGGAACACTAGGAGACACAAATAATGTCACCTTTAGCTTTCTGACAGATGCAAAAACATATTTGAATAATCAGTACAAAGCCTCTCTTGTAGAGTTATATTGCAGGTAGCATACAGAGAAGACCAAATCTAGTGAAAAGGAGTTGATCAGGAAAGAAGAAAGAAAAATACCTTGACTTGTTGTCACTGCCAGATCTTAAAGAAGCTTTTCTACCACGTCCAAAGGCAACTTCATCCATACTTTGTCCTTGATGCATGTACCTCCCACCGGAAGCCACGAATCCAGGACAGGGCCTGTAAGCCTTAATAGGCCACCATCCAAATCCCGGTACTGAAGCAAAATTTCACCCTTTCTCGATTTCTTCCCTTCTACATGCCCTACAACCACTGTAGAAAATGCATTGAGAAGCCAATAGACTCAGCAGCAGTTAATTTTTTATCATCAATCTATACATGGGAAGGTCCATGAGCGGAAAATTTCATTTCCTTTACATATTAAAGTTGAAATGAAGATCATAAACAGGGTCAATACACTCTAATCCTTAAGATACCAAAATAAACGCCCCAGAATGCAGCTTCAAACTTCGGCGAATCACTGAGTATACTTCTTATTGTCCAAACTTCAGTATATACTCATGTATGGAAAAGATATCATGAATAATTAAAGCCTGATAATCACTTATCAGGTACCTTAGGGGAGAGGGAGTAATGACGAGCGAAATAAAAATTACCTTTTGGTACTCTAAAGTGGATAATGGTTTAGTAACTAAAATTTATCTCTCAAGGAAATAGTAAATTACAGAGTCGGCACCTCTGAGGAATCTTTACATCTTCATTGGTGGTAGAATCAGATTGTCACGAATTGGAGATTTCAAGCCAGGCGGAAGCGACGGCCAGCTAAAAGAGAGGAAATGCGTGAAAGAGGAGAAGACGCACAGCAAAATCTGTCGCCGAGTAGTACGGTGACGAAGAACGCTGGAGAGTGCCGACGGTGGAGGAGAGCACGATTGCGAAAGGAAAAGACGAGCTAAGAGGTGCATGAAAGAAGAGAAGAGACCAATAGTGGAGGGGACCCGACGAAAAAGGCGAGCTCCTGCTCGTCTGCCAAGTTTTGAGGAGAGTCCCAACGAACAAAGGAGATCGACGACGGCGACTTGCGAGCTGAAGGAGGCAGATCGGCTCTGTGAGGAAATGAGAGCTAGCAAGAGAGGCCAAGATGAGAAGAGGAGCAGAGGGCAGGGGCAGATCGTCGTGCCTTTTGTCACGGACCGCTCCAGAGAACACTAGAACTCTCTAAAATTCTCTTGTATATACTTAGCCATTCTAGAATTCTCCACACATTTTTCACATGTTTGAATTCAATGTGTAAATATCTAGATATTTCAAGGGAGAGTTCTGGAAGATGATTTTAGGCCGTAGGATCAATTCGATCCCAACCGTCCATTAAGGAGGTGGGAATAGTAAGGAGGTGGGAGTTTGCCTATAAATACCTCACCCCTCTTCATTTGTAACCATCAAGCAATTGTGAGCAATATACAAGTATTCTCCCAAGTTCTCCATCTCTCTCTAGTTTCTCTCTCTAGACTTCTTAGTTCTCAAAATTAAGTTAAGTCTTGGAAAGGCTCACTAGCAGGTTCAGGAGCTCAGGTTCGAGTAAAGCTTGCTAGGCCGCACGGTGCTTCATCAGGTAAAAACTAAGCCCGTGACAGTTGGTATCAGAGCCAGGTTCTGCACAAGTTCCAGGTTCGTGGTTTGAGAGAAAGAGATGGCTTCAACTACGACCGACGTAGCTCCCCAACAAGGTGCTGGGAAGAAGGCCAAGGATAAGGCCGCCAAGGAGGTGGTCGCTGCTTTGGAAGAGAGGATGGCTAGGTTGGAAGCCACCACATGCGAGAGGATTGAGGATGTTGTCCAACGCATCGAGGGGTTCATGTCCAAGGAGGACGAGGAAGAACTCAGGGGCGAGATGCAGGACGCTCTTCAAGCAGTTGCATGAGGGTGGTCCGAGGAAGTGGAGACCCTCAAGGCCGAGAACGCTGCGCTCCGGTCACTGGTGGAGGAGCTTGTAACGCAAGTGAAGACTTGCATGGCCGCGGTGGCCAACGTAGGGGCAAGCCAAGCGCCTTCCTCTTCAAAGTCTAATGTCCCCAAGCCTCCTTCCTTTGGTGGAGCAAGAAACGCAAGGGAGATAGACAACT